>VDFB02046331.1:24955-93177 GCA_007258455.2 Sequoia sempervirens | reverse complement strand
TTTTGAAGAAATCATCGAAATCAATGGTCAAATCATCTTATTCTTCATCTTCTCTCTGTGCTAACATGGTCTCATGACAGTCAACAAAAACATCATCAATGCATCCATCCTTCATCCACAAATTGTCAACATGCATATATCACATCGTAATCACAACATATCATAAAACATCCATCTTGCATCATCATTCTCATTTAAGTTACGATGATTAATATAGATTTGTTATTTTAAGCATATTAAATCATTGCAAACATCTCATAAAAATACATCGCATTATCATATCATAAACATCTGCATACATCCACATGCATCGCATCATCACATCATAAAATGCATAAGAAAATACACAAAAAGAAATGCATCCATATAATTTGCATTAGAATAACATCTACATATCATATCATCCATCCCATGACATGTCATGTGAAAAGATAATGAAAAATAAGTACATCCATCCATTGCATTGCATTGCATCGTATATCACATTATTATCATCACATATCGCATAAGTATAAATAAAAGAATTACATTCATACATGATAATATATAAGCATGTCCCATCATCATATCAAATGCATCCATACATTCATAAAGGATAAAATAAAGTGAACACATTGCATCATATCGAATCCGTATCATATATATATATATAAAACTGTCATGGTACAATATCTGAATTAGTGTATGTTTATCGATCAAAAATACAATATCCACAAGGCTATCAAAAAGGAACCGATGAATGTATATCCACCAGCCTATCTCTCTAGTTGATCCTTGGTCCTAGGGTGTGCCCCACTCCTCTAAGAATAATTCGGCTATCTAAGAAACTGTGGGACATCCCTATGGTAGTGCATCCTATAGTAGGCAGCCTTAGTCACCACCTCTCTGTAAAGTTGGGCAGACACTGTCTGCCCCTGGGCTACAACTATCATGGTCTCTAGCTGCTGACGCCACCCAACCTCTTGCACTAACTGCATCTTGACAGTCTATTTGAGATGTCGGTCATGGTCTCTCTCTATTGTGAGAGCCTATACCTGTTGTCATGACTAATCTCTCTTAATAGTAATCACCAAAATTTGTTGATGAGCCTGATCCCTCTTCCCCATAATAACCTGTGTCTACTGCTATAGCTACTGAATCTATAAATCACAAGGATCTATCCACGGTGGTGGTGGTTGTGCTGGCTGCTGCTAAATCAAAGGCTACTATGGAGGCTGCTGCTGCATTCGTGGCACTCCTGGGACCTGTCCATCTTGTTGATCCTGGCCATCTTAGCCATCTTGTCCTCTCCCTCGACCTCTACCTTTTTCTGCACCCCTCCCTCTCAGTCTCCCTCATGGAGGTGCACCTGCTGGATCTGTCAACTGATGAGGGGGTGTGAACAATGCATCATATGTAAGCATCATCTAAGAATTTTCCTATCCCTGGTCATATTCCTATGGTCGAGCCACCAAATATCAAAATCCCTCCACCACCTCGTGGGCTGGGATCATAGGTCACCACATTGGTGACTCTTGTGATGACCTGGAAAAGATATCAGTGTATGCACCGTCTATCCTATCCTGCCTGTCTCCAAACTATCTTGCCACCCTATCTGGTAGGTTCCTCTCAATGATGGTATACTCACAACCCTGCATGTATTAGGTCAGTCAAGCGAAGAAGAGTTGTTTCACATCATCATACCATGTTGGCATATGAAGTCAAGGTTGTCATCTGAAGACTGCCATATCATCAATGACCCTGTGCCAGTAGGGAATCCCAAGCTGCCCTGTATGTTGTAGTGTGATGGCACCCCTATACCTCCAAACAACTAGATCATTTGGTTCTACATCCACCATCTGAATAATTGGTCGTAGCACAATGATGTGCTCCTAGTCCCAAATGTGTAGTAAGGTGACCCTTGTGCCAATTGCCTTGTCATCACAATATACAAAATCATGTATATCATGGTACAAGGAGGCCAACATCACTGGCCCCCAAGCATATTGAGTCCTATGAAACAACATCTTATGCCAATCCAAGCCCCATCCCAGACTGAATCCTCTGCTTTGTCGATCTAGAGCAACCTAACCTAAGATTATAACTGCAATGATCAATTTGAATGTGGGCACTCGACCTCTATACATCTCAAGGTCTATCTGGGAAGTGACTAGAATGATGTCCTCCAAGTCCATCACCCCATGGCATGCATCGTATCTAGAATCATAATCATATATCACACACTCCCCATGTATTGACAAATGCAATATCGGCCATACATCCTCTAGTGTCACTATCGCCTCACCAGTAGGAAGGTGAAATGATGAGGCCTCATTGTGCCATCACTCACACAATGTTTTCATCATCTGCAAGTGTGTCCAGATGAAAGGCATGTATGTAACATACCACAGGCCAATCTCCCCCAAGTGCTCATGTCGCAACTTAGATAAATCACTAAGACTGGACAAAATTGTGGGCTGATGCTCGCAGGACATCAAAGGTGGGATAACCTCCTACACCCACGAAGTGCACGACATCAAAATTCAAACATTTTTGGCTAACTTTAGGATTTTTTGTCTCCAAAATGATAATAGTGTCGCTATAATTCAAATTTAAAAATGAAACACCTGAGGAATTTAAATTGCAAATCACAAGTTGTGTCACCAGAAACATATGTGTCATAATTTAACTTTGGTGAAACCCTAACCCTAATTTTCAAATCAAGAAATGTGTCACCATATACATATGCATCACAATTTAAAATTAGAAACCCTAATTCTAAATTGCAAACTATGTCGTAATTCACATATGCATCGCTAAAATTCAAGTTAGCATCGTCGATTCTCAAATTAGCATCACTCTAGAGTGATGTCGCCAAAGTTTAAATTTCAAAATGCAATAAATGCACCAAAAACTCAAATTTCAAATCACATACTGGTGGTCCTACACCCGGAAGCCTCAGGTACTCTTGAACCCGGTCGTAAATGTGTCATGGGAGCACTTGTCGCACTATTTCGTTGAAGGCTGAGAGCTCAAAATGCAAGAAATCCTTAAGAGGTGAATGCACAAATGAATTGAAAGTGACCCTTCCTCACCTATTTATGCCTGCAAATTAGGGGTTTTTTCCCTAATTTAACCATGAAGCTAGGGTTTTTCACCATTTTCACCAATTTTTCCAAACTAAAGCTTATTTTGCATCATTTTTTGCATTTTTGGCATGTTTTTGCATCCCGACGCCTTTCTGGACCCCTGGGGTAGCATTTTAACCTTTGCTAAGAAATCAACCCAAAATTCAAAATTTTCACCTGATTTCTAGAGGGGGTAGGGAACCAGCTTATTCCTTCCATTGGGGCAGTAGTGAGGCATCCAAAAATCATTTTTTTTAATTTATTTAAGCAGTGGTTTCTCATCCGAAGAGTATTAGTCTTTGAACCAAGTAGTAGCAGGTACCTCGCTTTAAAGAGAGGCAAAATGTAGATATTGAAAAATATCTTCAATCGTATCATACACTTGAATCAAGTATACTAACATCATTTCCTCTTGAAACCCATCTTCTTTTCACTTAATTAATTAAATTATCCTAGTTAATTAATTAATGGCATCATTTTTACCTATTAACCTCATTAATTTAATTGGTTAATTCACTCCCTTTCATGCTAACACTTCATCTATTAAATTAAATAAATCAAACTATTTAATTTAAATCCATAAATCTTCTTATTTAATTAAATAACCTTGAGGTATTTAATTAAATTTTATTCCACCTTTTCCCCCCATTCATTAAATCATTTTATTTAATGAATATCCTCTAATTATTCTAAATCCCCTAATTACATAATTAATATTGTTTAATTATCAATTAAATCTAATCCCCCCCACTTGCAAGGGAATATTCCCCTTTGTACATTCCTCCAAAAAAGGAATATTCCCATGGAATATTCCTTTGCACAATTTAATTTAGTTTTAATTAGCTAAATTATCCTTTTTCCTCACCCATGAGAATATTCCAAAGAATATTCTCTCTCCTCACTCATTTGAAAAAGGGGGAATATTCCTCTTTCTCAACAAACTTACTTAGCTTCTTGAGCAAGTTAACTTGTGACCTCTTGTATAAGTTAATTTATAACCTCTTAGACAAGTTGAAAGTGTGTTTGTTTGAGGGAATGTGAACCCTTGATTAAATCTCATCTTGCATTCTCACCCATTGATGAGAATCCTTGATCCATGCCTCTAATTTCTTCCATCCTTGACCATTGATTAACCTTTTTGATCTCAACCATTCATTTCTCATTTGCTCTCCTATAAATAGGTCTCTATTTGGAAACAAATGGATCCATCTTTTCAAAGCAAACTTATGCTATTGAAATCACTCACACACTCATATTTTGCACACATTTAGTATCTTTTAGTTCATTTTAATTGTATTAATTAGCTTTAAGCTTTTATTAATGGCTTCCATGATAACATAATGCATTCATTTAGCTTGTTTAATTAATTAAGGTTAAAATATTTTAGTTTGCAATCCATTTAGAACTAGCTTAGCATTTTTTTATCTTCATCATTTAGCATAAAAGCATGTTTAACTAGCTTGCATCATGCTCATTTATATTAAAATCATGTTTACATACACATCTCACCACCGTTCCATTAGTTTTCTTCAATAAAACTGACTGGGGCAAGCTCATTTATCCACAAGATTGGGAAAGGGTCACCGTTCCACATCAACATGACACCACTCCCACAACGGGATAAGTTTTGAATGGATTAGAGTAGACATTTAAACACTTTCATAGTTTGAAATACTTAGTTTTGATAAATGTTTAGTTTAACTTTCATTTGAATGATCCTATTGAGATTCAACGTTAGTGGCTTTGTTATGCTTCGCTTCTTCATGGATCAAGCATAACCAGCCCATACTAATCCTGTCGGTCATAAGATGCTATAAAGGATATGAAGAATATTAATTTGGTGAAGTATATATAGATCAAAGACATCAATATTCAACCTTGCAACATTTAATTCACCACAAGAGACAAGTGCCAATGATATGTTGCAAGTGATTGGACATATTAATTTTCCAAGTGTTGGCAAACCAACCCAAGATAATCAACAACCAAAGTCCAATAAATTTGTTCAACTATTGATACATTAAGCACTTTCCAAAGACTTGTTGACACTTATCTCTATTCCAGAGACTTTATGTAGAAATTTGAGTGTGCTAGGACTTCAACTTGGAATAGAACTTATGTCATCGATCTACAATCATCTAACAATGCAAATGTAAATCTATTTAAAGCTATCAATTCACCAAGTACTTAATAATTATCATCTACTATTTGATATTTTCATCAGCTACATTATGATTTTTCAAAAACTTATTAGCACATTTGCCAAATAATTAATTTTATAGTTCTTAGTATTTATATAATTCACCCCCAAACATATTTATTTTTTTGAATACAAGTTTAATTCGTCAATGATTTTTTAATTTTTCAAATCTATGTATAATTCGACAATATTTTCTACAAATTTTTAGTGATTTAAAAAATTCATCAATAAAAATGTTATTTTTTCAAGAAAAAGGAAAAATTCGTCAATAGAAATTAATATTTTTTTCTAAAAAATGAAAAATTTAACAAGATTTTATATCTTTTTTCAAGGAGGTTTCTTAAAATTATTCTTGAACATGATCCAATGTTCATGTATATCATCGCCTTTGAAAAAATGAGCATCATATTACATACCTCCTAACTATTCTCTATGGTCTTTTTGCTCATAGACACATTGAAATTTCTAGGAATGAAGGGGGATTCCAAACTTAAATAAAGAAAAAGTCGTTTGAAATTTTAAAACTTCATTTCTCTAAATAATTAAATGAAAAATTAAAATTTATTTTTGAACAATGGACTACTCTTCCTCCCTATATATATGCATAAAGTTAATTATTTATATCAACTTTAACCGGATTAAGGACCACAAGCAGCAAGAAATATTCATAGGTGGGCTTGCCTCATGCTCCAAAGAGACGATTTTACATGCGACTTATGGCACGGGTCTATAGTCGGACATGGAAAGTAACTTCTCGAAGTAAATTTTGATGCACCACTTTCAAAGAATGTTTTGGATAATAGGGTGGCTTCTAAAAGCATTGGCTCTTAGTCATGTTCGGGGATATTATTTTCGAGGCACCTACACATGCGATGTTTTGTTCAATTAAGAACCTTCCAGCCCTTTTTTTTTATGCATCACAAGGATACTGAGGAAGAATCGTTGGTATAGGACATCACACTTGAGTGATGAACTTTTCTCACACTCACAAAATATTTATATAGCAGTCCAGAACGAAAGTACCGCTTGGGTCGCCTATGAATTCTCCAGCGTGGGATGTGTCTCAATATGCAGGTCCTCTAAGAAGGTATGCTTGAAAAAAGTGCAAAGCTCAAAATGTCCTAGCTCACCCAAGATTTCCAAAAGGTGTGAGGGGAGAAGACAAACATTTAGCTTTTCCAATCAACGAATACACGACATACAATTCATAGCAAATTGATTCATTTTAAACACCTCGAGCAGTGTTATCCCCAAAAAATATGTGAATAACATAAACGAAATGTTCTTTTCTATTTTTGCACCAATTGAAGTGTTTAGGACATCAAGCAGTTAAGATAGAAATGGTGTGAAAACAACAAAAACATTTTGTTCATTTTAAGCCCCAAAATTTAAGTGTTTTTAAGAAAATCAGGCTTGGTCCTAACTGGTCAACAAATGTAAATTGTGCGTGCATCAACAAAATGAAAAACATTTGCACTCTTTTTATGCACCAAATTCAAAGGTTCCTATTTATGAAAACATGAAATGTGTTCATTTCTAGAGCCCAAAATTGAAGTATTTTATGTTCTTTTTATGAGCACCAAATGAGAGTTCCTAATTTAGAAAGTTTAAAGCTAGTTCATTTTAACAACACCAAATCAAATATGAGTTTGTGTTGTTCATTATAATGCACCAAAAGAAAGTTCCTATCTTAGAAAAGCTTCAAATTTGTTTAATTTTAAATAGCACCAAAATCAAATGTGAGAGTTGTTGTAGAAGTTGAGAAAGCCAACTTTACAGAACTCGAAGATCACCTGCATACAAATAACTTGTCACAGAAAGGAAGAGATGGAGACAAAAAAGCAAAGGTGCTCTACAAGCTTTAAGAGAAATTGCATTAACTGAATGAAATAATACAAAGAGATCAATCCTTATGAAGGAGATCAAGAAACCCTAAAGGGTAACCTAAAAGGGTAACCTAAAAGGGAGCATTTAATAATTAAATTCCTACAAAATGCAAACTAGGTTAATGTTAAGAGAAATATAAAAGGTAACTTAATTAAAATAATTAAGTAATGAACCTTTTACTCTAACACCCCCTTTTAAGATAAACTTAGGGAGTAGCTACAAACTAAATGCATGAAAGAAATGCAACTATAATCTAGAAAGCAAACTTGGGTCCCGACAACTAGGCCTAATGAGGTATCCAATCACAACCAAATCTTTGTAAAGTGGAGTAAAGGAGAAAACCCGGTGGGGAAAACTCCTCTCCAAAAGAGATGAAAAAACATCTTTGAAAAAACATGAAGGAAGGAAGGCCTCACAAAGACCCCCCAAGGATAACTTCCTTCACCCCAAGCAGGGAGCCTGAAGATAGCGCAGTGATGCCAAAGGTTTAGTGAAGATGTCTACAACTTGCTCCTTTGTAGGAATGTACTCCAAGATGAGAGAACCATGTAAAATCAACTACGATGAAGTGCATGTGGATCTCAATATGCTTAGTCTGTTGATGCTCCACTGGGTTGCGAGAAATGTGAATGGCACTTTGATTGTCACCAAAGAATAGTGGGACTATCAGGAGGAAACCCAAACTCTGTCATCAACTACCGAACCATAAAACCTCCTAACTAGCTAACACTACTCAGTACTCAGCCTCTGTAGATGATAATGCAATAGTAGACTACTTCTTACAAAACCATGTGATAGGACCAAAACCAAGGCAAAAAAAATCCTAAAGTAGACTTCCAATCATTGACATCACTAGCCCAATCTGAGTTAGTGAAGTCAATAATGTGAGGGGATCCTGAAGTGTAGTAAATGCCATAATGAGTGTTGCCCCAAATGTACCTCAAAATATGTTTGGCTAATTTCCAATGGCTCTCATGTGGATCATGGGAGAACCTAGAGACAAGCCAACCACAAAGGAAAGATCAAGACAGAATGTGTCAGGTACAACAAACTGCCAACCAACTGCCTGTATAATGTAGATTCTACTGAAGGAGTAGTGCAAGTGGAAGACATAACGACACTTGACTGAAATGGTGTGGGGGTAGGCTTGCAATCAAGCATGCCAAATATCTGGAGCATATCAAGAGCATACTTTTGCTAAAATATGGAAATCCCATCTGAAGACTAAAGAACCTGCAGACCAAGAAAATAGTGCAGAAGACCGAGATCTGTCATCTGAAACTGCTCCATCAAAGCTTGCTGAACACTTTGAATCATGGAGGATGAGCTACCTGTAATAATGAGATCATCAACATATAGCACAAGAATCAAAATATCACCCTCCTAATGCTGAATTTACACTATGTGATCAGAATGATAGCATGTGAAGTGAGAGGAAAGCAAAAAAGAGTCCATCTTCTCATACCAAGCCCGAGGGGCTTGTTTGAGATCATATAATGAACACTGAAGTCTACAAAACAAGGAAGAGTCCTGCACAAAACCCTGAGGCTGCTCCATATAGATCTCCTCATGTAGGTCTCCATACAAGAAAGCACTCTTCACATCCATCTGAAACACTGTCCATCCCTGTGAAGTTGCAAGGGAAAGTACAAAGCGAATAGAGTTCATCTTGGCGGCAGGAGGAAAGGTCTCAGAGTAGTCAATACCCTCTACTTGAGAAAACCCCTTCACAACAAGACGTGCCTTATACTTGTCAATCGAACCATCTGCAACATACTTGGTACGGTACACCCACTTGCACTGAACCAACTTTCTTCCCTTAGGAAGAGGACAAAGATCCCAAGTATGATTCTTCATCAAAGAAGAATACTCCTCATCTATGGCCCTATCCCACTCAAGGTGACATGTCACCTTTGAAAACTTCTGAGGATCATTTGAAATGGCATGACTCAAAAGACTAGAACCAGATGTCTGAGCACAAGTATGATGAGTATTTGAAGGATCACCTGCCAAAGAACCAGCTGCCTTAACATTAACACAGGCCCACCTAGGTAAATTTTGAGTGTCTGATGGTGGTGGATATGGTGGATCATCGTCTACATCATCCTCAAGAGATAATTAATCCTCAAGAGATGAAGAGGAAGGAGTAGGTAGTGAGGGAGAAGCTGGTGATGGAGAATCCATCTGAGGATAGCGCTCATCAAACTGGACATCCCACTGAAATAAGACCTCTCTAGAATCAGGATCAAACAACCTGTACGCCTTAACATCCTCACAATAGCCAACAAATATGAGTGGTTGGCTCTTCCTCCCATGGCTTTCCACTGAGAATCGAGAATAAATTCCCAAGCCTCACTACCAAAAACTTAGAATGAAGAAACATCAGGCTTGACATGGGTCCAAGCCTCCTCATGAGTCATATGTCATAATGCCTTATGAGGCATCCAATTCTGAATATAATTGGCACAATTGACTGCCTCAACCCAAAATGAAGAGCTCATAGCTCGAGACTATATCATACAATTGGCCATCTCCCATAAGGTTTTGTTCTTTCTCTCAGCAACACCATTCTGCTAAGGGGTGTAAGGTGTTGTAAACTGATGTTGCAAACCATGCTCAGTGCAAAAATTCCTGAAAGCTTGATTAACATACTCCCCCCATTATCTGTGCGTATCCTCCTCATAAAAGTCTAGATTGCTTCTCTAAAAATGTCTTAAAGATCCTGAATGAATCAAAGGCATCATACTTGTACTTAAGAAAGTACACACATGTACATCTACAGAAGTCATCAATAAAAGAGAGCATATATCAAGCTCCTGAAAAAGGAGTCGGAAAGGACATGAGATTGCTATGTACCAACTCCAAGGGTGCCTTAGCACGTGTGGCTCTACCCGTAGGAAAAGAATCTCGGTGATGTTTTCCAAGGACACAACCTCGACATACACCATCAGTAGGAAAATCAGAGGAAGCCCAATCACAAGTGCCTAAGTACTCATCTCTAATAGATATCTGTAATTGACATGGCCAAAACGCTCATGCCAAAGCTTGCTCACTGAGTCTGCTATAAGAGAGGAACCTGAACTATCTAAACTCTCAAAGCCATCAAATCTGTATAAGCGAGATGCAGAATCAACACTCCTAGTAGCAACAACCAAATCAGGATCATGAAGGTCTCGAATAACCACATCATATGGTGAGAACTCAACTGTTTTACCAGAGCCAGAGTGGCAAATCTGATACACAGAAAAAAGGTTTGTCGAAATGTTAGGAACAACAAGTACATCCTAAAGACAACCACCATCCAATGAAACAATACCTAAACCCTTAACTGAAAGTTGTGCTGAGTCACCAACTGCAATGTGTGTAGTGCCAATAGGGGCATGTGCGGTGACCAAATCCTATGTGTGTGTCATATGGTGAGAAGCACCAGAATCTAGAATCCAAGTGGACCTTGAAGATAATGCTTGTGCGAAAAGAGCATGACCTTTCCCTATGGGTTGGGAAAGACTGAGGTGAGGTGATATTATGCAATTGCATGGCTTCCTCTAAAGCCTCTAATCATTTCCAACACCTAGAAACTAGATGTCCTTCCTTGCCACAAAAACTGCAAGGATCACCTGATTTCTTCTTAGTCTTGGAGGAAGACACACCAAAATTCGAATATTTTCCCTTTTTAGGATTGAATTGTGGTTTTGAATTAGTCTTAGGAGGTGGCTTGGAGGAACTCTCATTGACACTGCTTCTTTTTCCCTTTAGATGACTGAGCTGGTTCTTAAATCCTAAGAGAGAATCCAACTATGATATTCCTCAAATAATGGTAATCAGGTACTAAACAAAAAAGGGAAACAATAGAAATCAACTATAGAATAGTAAATCTAGAGTAACAAAGAACCTTGATAGAGAATTTGAAAGTAGTTTAGTCCACATTATTGTCCTACACATACAATCCTAGTGTATATAAAATAGAATCTAGGAATGTTTTAGAAATAGGAGAAAATAAAATTAATTTTGTGTCTAACAAATAAGAAAATGAAGAATAAATTGAAAGATAATAAGTGAAATAGATATTTGCAAAGATGAGGAGCATGAAACTTCCATTGTTAGATGAATCTTCAAGTACGTGTATAGGCTAGGAGAAAGAAAAGGTTGGCGATTGATTAGGATCTTTCTAAAATGGTCAAGCCCCTAATTCAGTCTTTCAACCTCAATAGGAAATCAAATGGAAATATTGGAGAGTGGGTGCTCCTATCCTATGTGCATCTAATATTGAGAGCATTGTATAAATGATAGAAAGGAACAATAATAATTGAGTCTACTATTATCCCTACATGAATGAAAGAGGGTTGGGAGATGTAGAACCTAGAAATGGCAAGTGAATAATATGATATAGTTCCAAATAACAAATAGATAAAGAGAATAGCGAATCCTCCCAAGAAAATGGAGATCAATGTTGTGTAGAAATATTTGTGATGGTAGTGGAGGATGCTCACAAAAATAAAGAGATATTCTTAATTGTTGAATTTTTTAGTTTCTTTAGAATATTGGAGGAGAAGAAAATTTGAAACCCTGAAAACCAATTTCAAAAGCATGAGAGAAGAAGGAATCCAAATTCAAAAATATCAATCATCTAAGAGGCTATACTTAGCAAATAATTCAATAAATAGATATTGGAACTCAAAAATATTAGCCAGATGATGGTTACTACTAGATGGAAGTCAAAAATATATTTTTTAAATGCAAATAAATCTCGTACAATTGTGGGACACTAGCACACTTACACAAACATTCACATGGTTACACCTAACATCCAAGAAGAATTAAATGGTAAACATCACAAAATGATCAAATTAGACATAAAATATTAAAAACACACTACACAAATATATGTGCACCAAATAACACAAAACTTAGCATCTAGATTAGAAACCAAGATGAGGAGAGCTAAAGTGGTCCCTAAAGCATACTACAAGAAGAGACACAAAATGAGGATATAAAATTTGTAGTGTCAAAAATCATAGTGTTGAAATGTTTGGCCTTACACAAATATGTCACCATCATTTTGTGTCCCACTAATAGTATCAAAATGAGGATTCAAATGAGGATAGCCCATAATAGTGTGTCCCACTTTTTGACAAAAGTTGAACATAAAAATGAGTATTTTTAACAAAAAAAATTACTCTCTAATACCTATAGTAACTAAATTGTTAAGAATTTGAAGATGATGTGAACTAGTGGTTTTTGAGATTTCATATGTAGATTCTAAATATTTTTTTAAAAAAAATTAGTATTGTAAAAAAATTTGCATAATTTTTAACAACTTTTTTTAATAGTTTTAAACAATATTTTTAAAAAGTAATGTTTAAACCATACAACATATAAAAAAATTATAAAAAGGAGAATATTATAAATTTTTAAACATAGATTTGTAACACCAATATCTAGTGTGCAAGTATTTTCATAATTTGTTGTTGTATATTATTTTAATGATTATTTGAAGTGGGATTAATTATAATTTAGATATAGGTTTATACCATAGAACCTAAGCATTTACGTATATATTGAAGTTAAGTTTTTAATTTTTTTGTTAAAACAAGGATGTCAATACCTAGTGCATAGATTTTTTTTAGTTTTTCTTCTTTACTATTTTACGTTTCTAGGTGTGTGGAATAAAGATTTTGATGTTCAATGAAAACCTATGTGCACTATAAAGTAGAAAATAAATATAATAATCAAATCAAATATATTCAAAATCATGCCTTTTGAAAAGCTTATATTAAGGGCTACATACTTACAAAATATAATTTATAAATGAATTCAATTGAATCTCCCCCTAAAAGTGAAACAAAATTATTATTTTTGTTAGCATTTTGATAGGTGTGGAGGAAACTCCATTTAGGGTTTGATTTAAGATGAGGGTTCTTTCCAAGGGGGTTTGATCTAGCTCCCTTCAATTAAACCCTTATAGATGGAACCCCTCAAGGCTTAAATCATAAATTTTTCAAAAAAAATTGTGATTTTAGATAAAAACTAGGATCTCCCATAAGTGGGACACACTATTGTGGTAGCGCAACATGAAGAGTCCAAGACATGCAATATATGCTCTACATTCTCATCCCAAGTCTTATTGAAGATAAGGATGTCATCTACATAAACAATGATAAAAGATTTTGTTAAGGGATGCAAGATTACATTCATTAGGTGCATGAATGTTTCTAGTGCATTGGCCATGTCCAATATGTCCTTAATCTTATAGGGATATGAGTAGAGTTGGTGTGTGGCTACCATACCTCTTAATTAAGTTAGATGGTCACTAGTATAGTCTTATATAGGTAGTTAAGTTGGCCTAGGTGGAATCTATGGCATAAGTAAGGTAATTATAGGAGGTTGTGGTTACTTTATTAGGACCATGTTTCTAATAGTGTTCTCATTGGATGCTTTTGAAGGTTCTCCCCTTCCAAGTGGCTTATTGCTCTCAAGTATTATCAAGTATTTATAGCATATTTTTTATTATATTCTTCTCTTCTACCAATTATTTTATTACAAGATCAAAAGACATAACCATCCATCCATAGAGTCTCTACTTGGTTTTAAATATTGTTTTCCAAATATATTTAAGATGGACTAGGCAAATCCTATTCTTAGATCAATCTTGGTGAAGCATCACAAAGCTAGTCCAATTGTTTATTCACAATACTAGGTAGCTAATTTTCACTATGATCTTATTGAACACACAAGTGAAAATACAAAAGCCATGTGCCATCTTTCTTGAGTGCAAATACTAATAATACAAATAGTATCACGTCACCACATCGAGAAGATCTTGTCATGATCAACCAACTCCTAAATTTGATTGATCTACTTAAAACCAAAATTCAAAACCCACTATAAACCAAAAATACAACTAATCTACTTAAAGAATACAAGAACTAAAATAACCTAAGATGACCCTACATCACAGAGGCCTAAGGACCTAAGGTCCAGTTGAGTACCACATACATACTTCGTACCTGGACTACACCAAATAGAGTAGCCAACTTATCATTCGACGGACTACCCACAAAAGTATACTAAAGCAAGATTCTCATGCCTATCCTCCTGACATTGAAATCAACCTCCAAGCAATCATCTTCCACCACCTGTACGGTGCTCAGCGCTTGTAAATGTAAATCATTCAGGTTTAGAATCGGCCTTTCACATTTTTTCAGTTGTACTCAACTATGCAATGCCCCACTTCTCCATGACAGGTCAGTTTTCCTCTGTAACACAAATCCAATCTGGTAATCTGGTGGTCCAACTTGTCTGAATCATGCTGTGTCAGCTTCTTCAATGTCACATCAGTGTGGACATCCAAAACTACATAATAGACAATACGAGACACATGCAAGAATGAAAGCTGATCTCTGAAGCATTTAAATCGTTCAGGCCAGATGCCTGTATATATCTAATCAGTCCAGCTATCGTAATACGAGATAAAGACATAACAATTAAAAGCACTTAAGTCGTTCAAATAAATACGTGACAGACTGATACTTCAAGCATTGAAAGCATCAAGATACGAGTTGGTATATACACTGAAATGCGTACCCGATTCACCAGGACAGCTAATTTCAAGTCTAAGATTTTGTAGTTTAAAAGCACGTTTACGTACAAATTTGACAATACCTACCAGACGAATTCTACAGTATGACAAATACGTTGATTTCTCTATGATTATTGGAGGTACCAAATAAAATAACATGTCATTATAAAGAAGTTTTAGAAAAATATTTACATAATCTTAACATGTCATATCTTAACATGGAATTTCAAAGTTATAAATAATGATGTGAGTTTATTTAATAGCTTCTTTACCATCCATTGTTGTTTTTATTTGAATAATATCAATATAAAGGGTAAACTATGTTGTGTTTTGTATTACACTTTAAATTAGATAAAGTGTTGAAGTGTAAGATTAAACCATGTAAGGGAAAGGGGCCCATGGGTAGGGGTCAAATGGTGGTTATACAAGTAGGCCTAAGTGGGCCCCATAGTAGGTAGGCTTAATATCCAATAAACTTACACTTAATATCCAATTTCAAAACACTTTCATCCATAAAGTACACAAATTGACAAATCATGTGATGCCACATCAACGCACCAATAATACATGACTTAGTGACTCACTATCGGTCTCACCTTTTTTTTGGGCCTTTTGGATACCTTGAAAAAAAGCATGTTGATGTGGCCTTGAAACCAATTTTTATAAGTAGGGGACTTGCCAAATAAGTGTTGTACAAATTTGGGAGTGATTTGAAATTTTACTTTTTAAGGTGGCCCACTATAGGCCCATCTCCCTTAGTTATAAAATATTAGCATTTTAGATACCTAAAATGGTTTTTTTTTATATATTGAATAAATGCAAGTTACAAAAGATAAAATGCAGTTATCTTGCAAAGAGAAAATGATCACCAAGACAAAATGAACAAGTAACAGACTAAAGACAAACTCAGCTACATCAGAGATATAGAGTAGCAGTAATTACATGGCTCTAAAATGGTTTGTTGAAATGTCTTTAGATAATTTTGAAATGATGGTTGAGTTCCACAAATTATATATGCTCTTGTTTGGTTAAGTTAAAAAAAAAATTATTAGATATAAGAATAGTAACTTTGATTATGTGAGTGGACACATTTAGTAGTAAAAATAGTACACTAATTGTTGTTTGATTTAGATCAATAGAGAAGGGTGTCGTTGCCCAAGTTTTCAAACTTGACCAATTTTAAGCTTCTCCATGTTTGTCAATCCTCATATGTTATGTAATTAGTCCATTGTTCTAATTGCAAATGTTTTATGTAAATTATCTCATGTTAAAACCCAATTGTAGTTGTCGGAGGTATGTTTCATTTGCAACGTATAAACAAAAGTCAATGTTCCTCTTCTTGTTGTAGACTCCACCCGGTCTCTTAGTATATAGTTCAGTCATCATGGTAGTAGTTTTTCTTAATTACCAGCAATGTGATTGAAAATGACCTCTCCCTAAAATCAGAACAATGTTCTAATGGCAATGAAGCCAACTTTTGATGATATAAAAGATTCAACTGCTAACATAAGAGACCCCGCCATAAAGGATGTGGGGAGGTTGAACTATGCATTCAAAGAAATTCACAAGGGTCTTGATGAAAAGGTTGGATGTCATAATACAATATTTAGGACAAAGATCATGCCTTTACATGGTTCAAATATTGCTAGAGGAAAATATTTGACAGGGATGGGGCATGAGATTATTGTGCACTCAATGTTTGAGTATCCTATTGGTCACCATTCAGAGACTTACTCCTCATTATTGTTCACGGTTAAAATTAATTTCAACATCCTTCAACATGACATTTTCTACATGTCTCGAGGAAAGTGTTTGCAAAAACATCTTGAATAGATTGATTGCTATTTCAATCATGCAAGTCATTTGTATGGAAGAATCAAAGGAAAGATTAGGCATGTATTCAAAGCTGTTCAGATGCACGAATAAGAAAATGATACTAATCAATGATTCGACTTGCAAAGCATGATTCAATTGTTATGGTCAAAAGGAAGTTGAAGATGCAATTAAGGTGAGAAGCCTCGAGGTTAATGGAACACAACAACAAATTCCCACTTGAATTGTATTGACACTGGCAGCCTACTTCTGAATTTACAAGAGGACAAGCATCTATATGCAGAAGACACATATCACATTTCAATAAGTATACTTGAGAAACATTTTGAGGAGTTTAATGTTGTGGAAGCTATTAGATCTTTGTGCTTGAAATTCCCATAGAAATATCGTACACTAATGAAATTTATGAGTAATATATTCCGATGAGAAGGAGGATAACTCGAAATGCACTCTCATTGATGTTGCCCATTCTTTTGAATAAAGAAAGGCATGTTCTGCCATTAAGAAAAATGAGAAAATTACGAGTCCTTTCTTCCGTAAGATATGGCATAATTCCTTCGATCCACACAATATCTTAACTACTCCAGCCTTATGATCATTCTCAATGTCTATGGAAATATTAGCGAGTTACATGAAATATGGATTCCCTAGCATAGCAACCAACATGATATCAAGCTACATCACCCGACATCGATGTGATGGATTGGTTCTAATTAAATGGAAAGAAATGCCAAGTCCAACTTGGGCGAAATAGTTTGAAAATTTAATTGATTAAGGTATCAAGGCTATAGAGAGGATTAAGAACATCAATGGGAAAATGATATTTTCTCAAGATAGGCAATGACGACCGGTTTATGAAGAGTCTTTATAAATGCTCATTTATAAAAACAGATAGGGAGATGATTTTGGCTACGAGATATATGTCAGCTTTGATATTCTAAGTGACGAACAAGTGCGGGAAGGCTTGAAGGCATTTTCTAACTGGCCAACCTTTCCACAACTGTATTGAAGGTTGTGTTGCTTGGAGGTCGTGATATCGCCGCTGAGTTGCATGAAAGGGGGTAAGCTGAAATGAAACAATAATTAAATGGGTCTATAAGAGAATTATGTTGCCAATAGTTGCAACAGGAGGCATTGTTGGCAGACAGGGGTGCTACAATACAAAACACAAATGTTGTGTTGTAACAGATTCAAGGACATAACAGAAAACAAAAAATACACACAAAATTTTGTGCAGAGACAACAGAATGTATGACAAAAAATACAGATTTATATATTCCTTTCTTGCTTTTACAAAATTACAAAAACACAGAGTAAATGCTTTGTTTTATACAGTAAAAATAAAACTTAAGCTATTTGGACTATTGTCCAATACAATGGTGCTACACTCACACCTATACTGCTGCTTACTGCAGTGCTGAAATTGTTGTTGTTAAACTGTTGTGCTGCTGTAACTGGTTGCTACATCTGATAAACATTCTCTTCTGCTATCTCCTTGTTCTATGCTGAACATTCCTTCTGCTGCTGTAGGGTCTCCACAAAATACAAAAATAAAACTGATTTACAAAAACCAATGAATGCCTTCCTTTTGTCTTGTGTTGCTTGCTAAAAAAGAGCACTTCATTTTGAATTCAAAATCACCTACCACTATTAATTGCTAACAGGTCAACTTGGCTGCAAGTTTCCGTTGGGGGAAGTTGGGAGGAAAAGTTTGATGATTGCAGATTATATTTAATATTCCAACATTCCCCCTTAATCTGAAGTCAGGTATCATTCTGCTGTTTCATTTCGGAGTTGATCTCCAAAGTTGTCCCCGATGCCAAGCCTATCTCTTAGGTGCTCAAAATTGTCTCTTGGTAGTGCCTTGGTGAAGATATCAGCAAGTTGTTCTTCAGATCTGCAATATTACAATTCAATCTTACCTTGTTCCACCAACTCCCTTATGAAATGATATCAGATCTCGATGTGTTTGTTGTGTCCATGGAACACTGGATTCTTTGTTAGAGCTATTGAGGAAAAATTGTCCCAATATATGACTGTGCTATCTTCTTGTTGTTCCTTCAAATCTGCAAGGATTCTCCTCAACCAAATAGCCTGACATGTTGTCGTGTTTGCTGCAATGTACTCAGCTTCTGCTGTGCTGAGAGAGACAATAGGTTGCTTCTTGGATGCCCATGAAATTGCACCTAATCCCATGTGGAATACATATCCTGATGTACTCTTCCTATCATCTACATTTCCTGCCCAATCACTATTCATGAAACTAGCTAACTTGAACTCATTTGATACACCATACAAAATTTCATAACTTATTGTTCCATTCACATACCTCAAGATCCTCTTTCTTGCTTGCCAATGCGTGTCCTTAAGTTTTTCCGTGAACCTAGAAATCAAACTTATCGGATACATCAAATTAGGCCTAGTTGATGTCAAGTACATCAAACTTCCAACCATGTTTTTGTAGAGGGTTGGGTTCACATCATTGTTGGTCTTCTTTGCACAGTTTCTGACCTGTTGGTGTTGGTGTTGGTGCAGATTTGTTGTTCTGCATTTTGAACCTCCTCAAAATCTGTTTGGCATAGTTAGTTTGTGAAATGAATATGCCATGCTCAGTTTGTTGAACTTTTATCCCAAGAAAATACTTCAATAAACCCAAATCTGTCATCTCAAACTCATTATTCATCACTTCTTTGAAATTAGCAATCAAACTATCACTGTTTCCAGTAAAAATCATATCATCTACATACAAAACAACAATTAAAATATCACCTTCTTTAAAAAACTAGTTTTTTATTAAGAGATAATCTACAAATTTCTTAAGAGAAAAACATTTTTTTTTCTAAGTTTGATGGTGGTTGTTATGTGGAAGATGTTATATATCTTTGTAACCCTGAAATGAAAATAAATTTGTAGTTACAGTTGTGGGAATATTGTAATTTTTCCTTTGAGAAATAAGAATACTAATAAATTTTCCCTGTGGATGTTTCCTTTGCATGTTGTCAAAGTTTTACCATGAAAATCCATGTCTTGTTGAACATAATTTAGGATATTCCATTTTATGTTCTCTTTTTTCTTTGTAACTATTTTGCGCTACAAGTTTAAATGATTTTGTGGGCCCGTGTTTTCTCAATAGATGGATCATAAAGTTAGATCTAAAATGTTGATGATAAAAAATTACATGCTATCAAATTGAAAAATTTGTGATAAATTGTTATTATAGATAGTACAAATTTAATGCTTTTAAGTGACTAATAATTATTCCTCTAATCATATTGAAATGTAAAAAATGGGTTTTCTCAACAAATTTTAATTGTAATGAAAGAATTGGAGTAGACTAAGTGATATTCCTAAACACTTACAAGGATAGTTTATACTAGGGTTATTTGAAAAAAATTAGGGACCTCAATATTTATGTTGCTAAAAGTTTATAGATTTACTTGCATAAACAATTCAATTTTAGTGTTTTGTGTCTCCTTGCAAGAACCACCATTAGAGCTAAGAGTTTTCCAAGCAATGCTTTAGGCATGTTATCTCAAGCATTACCTAAGGCATCTAGCACATATCATACAATCATTCCAATCAATGAGGTGAGTGAGGGAATGTGAGATAAGTATAAATTATTCTTCTTCTTCATTTATTTCTTTATTTTTACTCAAAGCTAATGTGGAAAGGCTAAATCATATTTCTTTTCATTATCTTTAGTAAAATTGATGTATTTATCATTCATATTGATTCCTAATTTGGGTGGATATTTTACACACATTGATTCACTAAGATAAATATATATAGAATGTGACTGTATAAATTGATGTTTTTAATCTAGAAATAAGAAAAAATAGTTCTTATTTTTTAATCTTAAAGTATAAAATAATAAATTAATTTATAGAATGAAAGAAAAAAGATTAATAAGAAATGTAGAAATTTGAATTTTTGAAATTCAAATCAGAAATCCCTCCTCAAACTACCACCTCAAGAGTTACTATAATGGTTTTCACCTCGATGCAAGGCTTACAAGAACTTAATTTTCGTGTACAATAGTAATGTTGTACATACCTTACAACTCTATAATGATGTTGCATACTCATGAAACCTCTACTACACTTTAAAAGATAAAACTTGAACTAGTAATAGTCCTTTACAATTAACTTTTTTATGCAAAACCAAGGAATTGAATTATTACAAAGCCCTCTTTTGGAGGTTTGATAATAAGAGACTCAAAACTAATCAAAAGAAGGAAGTTAAAATTTAATAGCAACCAAACAAAATCTCTTAGACATAATTTATATCTCTCAACCCCCACATTCCCTATCACTATCATATGTGGAACATGTTTAACCACACTCAAAATTTATCTACTCATTTAAATAGATTTTAACAAGCACTAAGCTAAGACCAAGGATCATCGTTAAGAGGATAGTTACATTTGATATTGAGGAAAAGAACAAGAAGTGGTTTATCTAGGATATTGAAGTATATAGCTTTGAGAGGAAACAAAGTAAAGTGTTAGATAGATTGCCAATTCCAATATTTGAAGTAATAAGGGGAACTTATGTGGAAATTTTAATTCATATATTAGGGGGAACCAAGAAAATATTGACATCAATCACATTATTTTCATGTTGAGATCTAGGCCATGTAATGTGTAAATGTGATCCCACATGATTTATAAGTAAGATAAGAGAATTCCCAAAGATCATTTATAAATAAGATAAGAGAATTCCCAAAGATCATTATTAATTTTTTATACACTTTTACAAAAGAGACAATGAGCTTGAGGAATGAGGGAGAGAGTCAATTTTTTTTTGTCCTTTTGAATTGTCTTATTCCATTAGATGAGGGAGCTAGAGAATTTAAGACCATGCTTGAGATAAGGAACAAGGTCCATTTTAAGAATTTGGCAATATATTGCTAAGCCTTCCACATGCTAACAAGAGGAGAGGATGATTTAATATTTTAAAAAGCATCTAAAACATGAAATTTTCTAGTAAATTGAATAATCTCCATTTTCCATTATCTATAATAAATCCACTCTATATCTCACAACTTAGGCTTTACAAGGTTTATCACCTTGCATATTTTTATTAATTCACATGGAAATGAAAAATGTGCCTTATTTTTTATGGTTGATGATTCCAATTTTTCCTTTGCTCTTGGTTTGAATGTAGTATAATATATATAGTGATCTTTCCGTGTTTAATGTGCTTCTATTTTGTGGGAATATATAGGAGAGGAGGAGAAACCATGGTCGAAATAATTTAATTTTCTACATAGAGTTTAGAGCCAAATATTGTATAATATAGATCCTACACCTTGATTATATTGAAAATTTTACCAACATTATTGTGTATAAAGAAAGAGAAGTATCTTGAACAATAATGTAGGATTTAAAAAATTGGAGCCTTGAGGTACAAAGATGCTAAAACTAAGTTTCAACTATTTAGGACAAAGGAGGAGATAAACAAGAGTATCGATAGTGAGGACATATAGGAATCGGGTGAGAGGGAAACATTGTCAAATGGAGCATTAAAGGGGAAAATGAGTTGTAAGATATTGTAATTAATAATAATAGAAGCATTATCATTAGTAAATATCATTCAAATGTGTGAGAGTAATCTAGTTTCAAAACCAAATTAATGCAAAATTTTGAGGATAAAGGTATAGAAAATGTAGTCATAAGATTAATAAAGTCCAAGCTTAACAATGGGAGATTCATGTACCATTTTTTTGTACCCATTCACTAGTTTCCTATGTTCAAGGATATGAGATTGTCAATAATCTACTACTAACAATTCAACTAGTTTTTTCAAGCCTAAGAATGGATTACACTATGTTTGATGCGGAGTGAAATAGCATTAGCTATGATCTTGTAAGAAGTATTACAAATTCAAGAATGATAAGGCACTAACCACTTATATAATACCCATTATTTCCTTTATGGATTAATTCCACAATACCTTTGTTAATTAGTGAGCCAAGAGAATCATTCTAAATAACTTCCACATGCACATGGTAGAAATCATCTTTGATATAGGGATCCACATTCATTTAAAGAACTTAGCTAAGATCCCATCAAGACTAATGAACTTCTAATTGGTTGTCAAGAAAATTTATCCTAACTTGGTTGGTCCCAACTTGCATCAATATTTTCTCAAAGCATTTCATACCAATTCCTTAGGAAGTTTTATTAACTAGGATAATATCAAATGCATACCTAAGGTTGTTGATCTAGATTAGTTGATTCACAATTAGAGTCTAATCACTCTTATTAATGTCTCCTACAAGATTATTGCTATTAAATTATTTTCCCTTCAAATGCACTACTTGTTTCCCCTTGTGATCTACCTAGAGAAAATGGGGTTTATCAAGAGTATGTACATTCTTGACAATATTATTATATTTTGGAAATTCATACAACTGGCTAGGCAATCTAATAAAAAAAAATTCTTCATCAAAATTGACTCTCACAACCACACTTGAACTGAAGATGGACCGGCCACAAAGCAAGGCGGTAGCCTAGGAGCCATATGCACAACAAATATGTCTTATTGTGGAGGGGGGGTGGAAAAAGGCCACACTTGAACTAAAGATGGACCGACCACAAAGTAGGGCGATAGCATAGGAGCCCCAAGCGCAACAAATGTGGCTTAAGGGGGGGTGTTGGAAAAAAACCACACCTGAACTAAAGATGGGATGGCCACAAAGCAAGCCGGTAGCCTAGGAGCCCCAAGCACAACAAATGTAGCTTAAGGGGGGGGGTGTTGGAAAAAAGCCACACCTGAACTGAAGATGGACTAGCCACAAAGCAGGCTGGTAGCTGAATGGTAGAGCACTCCAATGACAACGAGAGGTCATAGGTTCAAATCCTAACTGATCCATGAATGCAAAATTCAACAAAGAACATCTTGAAATCTTATATTATCTCATAATCAAAATAATTTTTAACCTACAGACTGGATCTAACAATAAAGCCTTGAGACTTTATCAATATTGACCCGGGTTTAAATGACAGCCTAACTCATGAGTGACCTCCCCTTATAGTTTACAAAATAACCAGAAAAACAATCAAAGTATTTTCCAAATCCTCAAAACATCTTCCATATTATTTATAGATCATGTCAATGTTTGCCATTTTCACTAAGGAAACACTGTCTCACAAGGTGACGCATAGCTTAGTGCACACCCAAACTTGGCATTTATGCCATTTCAAGATCTGAAAGATCTTCTGTCTGAACACACCAATTTTAAAATCAAGTTAGATCGGTGTAAAAAATAATGAAGAGGAACACGTTTACATCATCACATGGGCAGTCCACAAAGCTAAGCTAAGCAGCTACGTATGCTAAAGCATCTGCATTTGATTGTACGCTGTTTTTTCTGAATTTTTTTATTTTTATTTTATAAATATGCGGAGGAAGAGATTCGAACTCGGGACCCATAGTTCCCACTTATTGTGCCGCTTACGTAATGTCTTTTGACATTGAAATCTGATTTGTTTTATGTGTTATCCTGTCCTGTGTCCTCCACAATATGAAACAAGCTGATGTATTTTGTTCCTTCCTTGGGCCCATGTGGACAGGTGTTAATGTGTTATTGCAGCACATTTTCTTAGCAATTGCCCTAATCAACTCATTAATGAACAAAAATCCCATATGATAGGCTCATATGATAGGCTCATTGACAAGGAGGAGTTTGTTGCATATGCAACTATCCCTTTTAAGGGTTGGGACATTTTCAATTACTGTCATAGGTGTAGTAATGTTGTCCATCCCATCTCCGATATATGGAATTGGACTTAGGAAGATTTGTGTTCCCTAATGTGTTCATTAATGAGTTGATTAGGGCAATTGCTAAGAAATTTGATGCCCAATCTAAAACCTTATTGAATGTTAAGGGTGGTCTCCTAATGATGCTAAATAAAGAGTTAATTTGTTAAGGGTACTGTTCCATGGAGGGGGGCTTCCTAAAAAAATTCAGTGGGTGCTGCTGAGAGTTTTTAGGAATATTTTAAAGCTGGTGGTCCCATGAATTCAGTTTTGCAATTCAACTTAAAAGCTTGAGCTCTAAAATTTAAGGAGCAAAATGGAGTATTTTGATAAAAATTAATAAATAAATAAAAATTCTCTCATTTTTTGGTTTTTTTAGGAATTTAAAATTTAAAGTGATAGACAACTCGTAGAAAAACTTACTAAAAAATTCCTAAGCTGTAGGGGCAATTTCTAACACCACCCCAATTTCACCAGCTGAAAGATTCATTCCTATACTGTAGGGGCTCCTATTTTTTTGGAAAAGATTCCAATTAATCCCGTAGCACAATTTTTTTTTTCCATGGGACCTCCTGCTCCATGAAAATAGAAGCCCAAGCCCCCCCATGGGACCGCTCAGTAAGTCTTTAATTTGAATCTTACAACGAATGTCCCCATAGAAATTGAATAACCAGTTCAACAATCTGGAGTAGAGGTAGTTGAGGTTGCAAGAATTGATCCTTCACAAGAAAAAATCAGCTAACAAGGAGGAATTCAACCATTGGTTGATCACCCTATTAATTACTCAGTACCAATGGAGGTGGGGGAAAATATTATGGTCATTGATAAAGTAAATTAGATTCTTACCTCTCCACAAAGAGTGCAAATTGTTGAAGCCTTGCTAAGATAGATTACAATTAGACCTTTTAGCAAGGGAGATTGTGTGAATGACATAAGAGCTCTAGCATGCACAAAATTCTTATCTAATGGTGATTTGGTGAAGTCCAAGGAATTCAAGAACCTCCTAATTAATAAAAATGTGGATATATATTCATTCAGAAGTTAAACAAGGAAAAAGGAAGAGGCTAAAGAAGATGAAATGAAAGAAATGACCAAAAAATTCATGAAAGAAGACTTCCATGTCAATAAAATTTATCCTAAAGATGGGAGGAATTTGGTCAAGAAAATGGGTTTTTTTTATTACCAAGATGGGACATAGACTCATATATTGCTCTAGATACAATTAGAAGGCAAGATATTGATGGAGAAGTGCTAACTTCTAAAGACCAGACCAGGTAATTATATTTTGGGTCTAGGTTCAACACTAAATTTGAAGCATTGGTCATATGGGAAGTTTCCCCTAAGAACCAAAAGCCTCAAGTAACTAGAGATATCAATTAAGTGACTAGTAACTTTATTGTCAATAGATTGGTTGACACCACAATGCCACAAGCAACATCTTTAATTGTGAACACAACACTATTCAGTGAGGTTGTTAAAAGAAGATTTTGAAAAGCTACAAAAAGATTATATAATATTGATCAAGAGTACACTAGGGTGTAGTCTCCAATACCTCCTCCTCGAATAATTACATTTGAGCCTACTACCCCTCAATATAGCTCTATGGACACAACTTTTTAGGATAGAGAGACCTTCAATTTAAGAATAAAAGAGTTGAAAGAACAACTAAAGCAAGGTAGGGAAGAAAAAATATTTCTAAAGAGAAAGGTAAGAAGAAAATAGTCAATCTAGTTGATGAGATCTCCTAGGCCATATATTATCTTGTGTATTACACAAATTGGATGATACATGGTCTAGTTATAATAATTTTAAGAAAGTATACACAAGACATTTACAAAATGAGGCCAATCTAACGGATATATTGACTACATAGATTCCAAGAATATCAGTGATGGGGACCATCTACATGCAATCCAAATTTGATCCAAGTGCCCCATGCAGAGTTGATAACCACACATGAAGCATTGGGATTGATAAGTGACATATTTGGTTTTCAAAGTAAACTAGATATTCAGTCAAAGGAAAAATTATATTATTTTGAGGAATTAGAAGAGGCTTTGATGCCTAAAATTCTGGATCAATATGGAGAGGTCAATACATTCAATAAATAGAAATTATATTTCAACAATATCTTGTCTACCACAATCTAATAATATTGGTGTAATTTTGGTTATTATGGATAGAATCGCCAAGTATGCATATTTTTGTGGACTCTCTTATCCATTTCATGCCAGTATTGTGGCCAAAATATTCATAGAAAATGTACAAAAACTTCATGGAATTCCCAAAATCATAGTGAGTGATTGTAAACCTATCTTTACTAGCATTTTTTGAAAAGACTTATTTACAACATGGAGTACAAAACTAATACATAGTTCCTCTTATTATCCACGACTAGATGACCAAACATAAATTGTGAATAAATGTTCAAAAGGATATTTACGTTGTTTTTCCTTTGATAAAAAAAACACAATGGTCCAAATGGCTACCATTAGTAGAGTGGTGGTACAACACATCATTTCACACATCCACTAAAATGAATCCATTTGAGGCTCTTTATCGATACTCTCCATCATTTGCTACTTCTTATTTACAATATTATTCTAAATCTCATGGAATAGAGGACCATATTCAACATGTTCAAGAAATACTAAAAATCCTTAAGGATAATTTAGTTATATGGCTCAAAATCAAATGAAATAACAAGTTGATCAACATCGTAGTGAGAGGCATTTTGAAGAGGTAGATTGGGTATTTCTTTGATTACAACCTTATAAACAAATTGAACCTTTACAAAACATAAGAGCATGAAGGTCACACCTAAATTTTACGGTGCCTATAATGTTCTCCATCAAATAGGAAATGTAGCTTATAAGTTATACCTTCTTCCCTCTTCCAAAATTCATCCAATCTTCCATGTCTCTTGTTTAAAGAAAGTAATAGGTAACAATATTCTAGTCCAGTTAGACTTGCCAGATTTAGATGAAGAAGGTGAGTTTATTTTACAACCTAAGAAAATTATTGAGAAAAGAGTGAAACAATTATGACATAGAGCTATCTTTGAGTTCCTAATCAAGTGGAAGAATATTCCAATTGAAGATGCCACATGAGAAGATGAAAAAATCATACTAAAGCATCCATAATTGAGGAAAATGCTTTTTGGGGGGAGGGACATGTTAGGTCCCTAATATTCCATCTAATATTATGAACCTAATTATATCACCATTCCTAAGAATATAATATATATGCCTAAGTATAATAAGTTAAGAACTTTTGACATGTTTAACCTTAACATTAGTATTAGTTAATACCTTAATTACTCTTTATTAGGATGAAGGGGTATGTCCCTACATAGTTAATCCTATAAATAAAGTGGAGATGTTCCTCCCAAATCATCAATTGTTCAATTCATATCATACTTTTTGATTATTGGGAGTAACCCCCTCGAAGTGGTATGCTATATTTTTGAATTTTTACAAATATTTCCAAGAAATATCATAACATCTCTTGAGCTTTCATGCTCATTCAATCTTTAAAATGGGAGATAGGTTTCATTGAGGGGTTTTGAGGATTGTAATTTTGGGTAGGATGTCTATTCTTTAGTATGTTTTAGGATATGGTGTTTGAGTTTGTAAGAAAATATTTGTAACATCAATGTATATATTTTGAATTGAGTCCTATATCAAAACATGTTTCAATGTGTTGTTGTCTCCATATTGTAATGCAATACTCATTTTGAATAATACAACATTTTTTTTTAAGTTCTCTATAATTTTTTTGCACTAAGTCATTTTCATTGATAGATTTTTATTTAAGGAAAGAAGTACAAATTTAGGACTTAATGAAAATACTAAGGATATTTTTGTTGTAATTGGATTTTTAAGTAGGATCACATTGTTAGCTCTTCGTAGGTCATATTAGTATAATATAATAATGTTTAAATTGGCCAACAAAATGTGTGTAGATGCTATGAATTGAGGTTATATGACTTTGTGACTCTGTATCCCTAAGCTAGGCACCAATTTAGTTTCAAATATCCCACCAATGTCAGAATATTACTCAAAATGATAAATCCCAAGTCAATTCTAAATTAATTTTAATTATTTTACCTTCTCATGCATCAATTTGATGTTTTACATGGATAATAGATGTTTTCATGAGATGATTTGTAGATCCTTGTCATAATGTATGAGAATTTATCTATTAGACATCATTTAGTTGTTATATTACATATTTTAATTTGATGTCATAAAGGGGAATCCATTTAGGTGTTGCAGAGCCTAAAGTGTAGAGGAAATTTATCATAAAGTGTATATCTTGTTTGTTGGCCAACCTCCTAGAATACCTTTAAGCATAAGATATCACTAGTATTTAGAATTAATTGGCGAATTAGTTTGGAGAACCAACACATATGTAATGACATTGTGACAAAACGTTTGAATGACATCATAACTTTCTAGAGTAGACTTGATGCGATGCTAGAGGAAAAAATGAACATTTGTCATATCCCTTGAGGAGTACATGTTGTCTCCAATTCTCAATGAATAGTACACAACATATACATACATACTTTTCAAGTTGGAAAAGGTTTTGGCACACAAGTAGCCTTCAAAAGAGGATTACACATGGTTGGAGAAGTGTAATGAATGATGTTGATAACTTGGTTGTTCATGTCAATGAAGATCTAAGAAATATTTTTGAAAGTGTGCTCTAGAATTTCAAGGATCTACATTAATCTAGATGGTAGGTGGCACATATTTTGGATATCTAATGTTCGGGTGTGTTTAACCAGCATTGGGAAGTTGATCGAGGGCTAGGTTAACCTCATAATTTTTCTATAAAAATGGATCGTGAGTTCAAATGAAATCAATATTTATTCCATAATATGGTTTTGAGGGAATTGTTTTGAGAATTGTTTTGTGATGTTAAAATAAGGATGATCTTGTGACCTATTATTGGGGATACTCTAAATTCTCTTGCCTCAAGTTATTTAGTTTTAGAGGAAAATATCTAGACCAATTCACTTGAAAATAGGTGGAATTGGAAAGGATTAAATGATATGGTTCACTTGCCCCTTGTGTTGAATTATGAACTAGAATAAGGAGCTCTAAAGGATACAAGTTCTTTCACTAGGTGTACAGGAGTAGATTTTTTTCAATATTTCCCAATGGAAGCTTGTCAATTTCTCATACTCCATTTTGAGAGAGGATTCTCTTAGCTCCTCCCTAGTATCCTTTGATGTTCTCTTATCCATTTCAATGGGTCTAGGTGGTGCGATGGTCCTCAAAGTGAAACTGTGGAATGGGTAAGTGCACCAAGATGGTGCACAAAACGAGGGGTCAAAAGTGGCCACTTTTTTTGAAATCAGCTATACCTAAACTTGGAGGAGTAATTTTAGATTCATGCACTCAAAATTTGAAGATACCAAAAGAAAAATAATTGTAGTACTCTGAATCTAGTTTCTAAACTACTATTTTTTAAAAAAAATTATAAGATTAATAGGATCAAATGCTTTGTGCACACAAAAAATTTCTTATTTTTTCATAAAAACATAACATAGTGTCTAGCGTGCACCCCTTAGTTTTTAAAGTTGCATTTAGTATTTTTAAAAACCCATTGGTAGAAATATAGTTAAGAGTGAGTACTAGAAGTTGTATATTTTTTTGTAATTTTTTATTGATTACATTTTTTAATGATTTTGCAAAGTGGATGCATCTTAAAAATTGTGTCATCGAGCATGCACGTCACATAACTTGCACCATGAAATAATCGAAAATGAATTTTTTTTCCAATGTCTAAAGAATGAAGTGTAGAACAATATTATATAAAAAAAAATAGTTTTGGACAAGTAGGTCAAAATTTATTAAAAAAAGTTGAAAAATGCATATGTATGTGATAACTATAGAAACAATAGTGAAAGAAACTAAAAATAAACATGTTAATGTAGTTGAAATCTTTAAAAAAATGTATGGTTACAAATCTTAGAAGATGTGTGAAATTATGGTGGTAATTTTACTAAGATTTGATTTAATAATGTGTAAACCTAATGATGAGCAAGTTGAAAAATGATAATGGATGAGAAAATCATGTGAAAATGAGGCACATGAACCATCCAAACCTAAGGCTTTTCATCAGAGCCTAAGTACAAGCCAAAATGTATACATGTTTTGTGCAAGAGAAAACACATACCTATTTTATGCAAGAGAAAACACATACGTGTTTTGTGCAAGATAAAACATGCACATGCTTTTTAAGCCAAAACACATACATTTTTTGTTAAATACAAAACATGTGTGTGTTTTGCCATACCAAAATGTGTACGCGATTTGTAAAATTACGGGTAAACAAATAAAGAAAATAAATAAATTGTTGGTTCATGAATCACATAAAGAAAATGAAATTATTGAAGAGGGGATAAATCTAAAATCACTGAGTATCTTATTTTAAAGGAAATTAGTATAGTCGACATTACAATATTTAAAATTTAAAATTGGAAAATTATGTATTTATGTATGCAAAGGTAGATCAACATAATCTCAATTTCATGTTTAAGTACCACTATTTTTATCTAAAATCTATTCTTACTATCTCACTTTGAGTTAATATATATTGTAAACATTAAATCATAAATCAAACAAGATAGTAATCGATTATTATATAGGATTTAGGATCCAAGGTCAAGAGGGATAGGGTTTAGGGTCATGAGGGTATATGGTAAAGGGTTGAGGATTGAGGGTTTAGCCTATAGTCTTTAAGGCCTAGGGTTGAGATCTATAGGGTTTAGGGTTGAGGGCATAGGGTATAGGTTTTAGGGTTAAGGGTATAGGGTATAGGGTTGAGTATATGGTTAAGAGTTTTACCTATTGGCTTTAGTTCCTAGGGTTGAGGGATAAGGTTTAGGGAACTGACAATATAGGGTATAGGGTATATACTAAATAGTTCCCTAGAACTACCTCTCTCTCTCTCTATGTTTTAGGATTGAGGGATAGGGTTTAGGGTTGATTGTATAGGGTATCTAGGGTTGTGGGTATAGAGCTTAGGGTTATGGGTATACATTTTAGGATTAAGTGTATAGGTGAACTAGGGTTAAGTGCATAGGGTTTTGGTAAGTTAAATCCATTGTAAGCTCAAATAGTAGAAAAACACATACATTTTTTGTTAAGTTAAAAGCACAAACATGTTTTTTAAAGCTATATAGATCTCATATCATCTAGATCAGCTAGATCAAGGAGGTCAAGGAGATCAACTAGATCAATGGAGTTGAGGAGATAAGTTATATGATGATTAGGACTGGCTTATGTTTTAATGATGATTATGCTATAAATGTACTAATAATGATGTTTGTATTGGTGTATGTGATTTATGACATGTGTAGGTGATTGTTAATGTAGATATATGTATCCAATTTAAAATGGATCTAGAATGTATCTAATGAAGAATGTATATGTATGTTATGGATATGAAATGTAATAAACACGTAAGATGATAATATACTTAAAATATCAAATCTAAACACTTAAGATGAAAGCATGAAATGATGATAAGATGCTTAGAATAACAAATCTAAACACTTAAGATTCTTAGAATAAAAATCTAAACACTTAAGATGCTTATAATAACAAATCTAAACACTTAATATGATAATATCTCTAAATTATTCATTATTTAGGGTGTAGGGCCTATGGTTTATGGGTTTAGGGTATAGGTTTAGTGTTTAGGGTATAGGGATGAGTATATGGTTAAGGGTTTAACCTATTGGCTTTAGTTGCTAAGGTTGAGGGATAAGGTTTAGGGAACTGTCAGTATAGGGTATAGGGTTTCAGATTAAATGGGTATATATCTAGTTTAGGGTTAAGTCTCACATCTCCCCCTCTCTACTCTCTTCCTCATCTCTTTTGTTCTCTATCTCGTTTATCTCTCCTCTAGATCTACCTCTCTCTATCTAACCTCTCTCTCTCCACTATCCACCTCTCCTTCCTATCTCTCCCCTCATTCATCCTTATATACCTCTCCCTCCCTTCCTATGTAGATCTTTCTTCTATCTATCTCACATATATCTTTATCTACTTCTTTTCTCTATATATCACCTCTCTCTATATCTCTCCCCTATCTCTCTCCACTATCTCTCTCCTCTCTCCCTTTAATATATCTAACTTATTCATTATTTAGGGTGTAGGACCTATGGTTTATGGATTTAGGGTATAGGGTTGAGTATATGTTTAAGGGTTTAACCTATTGGCTATATTTGCAAAGATTGAGGGATAAGGTTTAGGGAACTGACATATAGGGTATAGGGTTTCAAGTTAAATGGGTATATCTAGTTTTTTAAGTCTCACATACCACCCTCTCTACTCTTCCCCTCATCTCTATTGTTCTTTATCTCACTTGTCTCTCTCCTCTAGATCTACCTCTCTTTATCTAACCTCTCTCTCTCCACTATCTACCTCCCCTTCCTATCTCTCTCCTCATTCATCCTTATCTATCTATCCCTCCCTCCCTATGTAGATCTCTCTTCCATATATCTCACACATCTCTTTCTCTAATTCTTTTCTTTATATATCACCTCTATCTATCTATCTCCCATGTCCATCTCTCCTCTTTCCCTTTAATATCTCTAAATTATTCATTATTTAGGGTGTAGGGACTATAGTTTATGGGTTTAGGGTATAGGGTTGAGTATACTTTGTTAAGGGTTTAACCTATTGGCTTTAGTTGCTAAGGTTGATGGATAATATTTAGGGAACTGATGATATAAAGTATAGGGTTTCAAGTTTTATGGGTATATCTAGTTTAGGGTTAAGTCTCACCCCCCCTCTCTACTCTCCTCATCTCTATTGTTGTCTATCTCACTTCTCTCTCCTCTAGATCTCTCTCTCTATCTAACCCCTCTCTCTCCACTATCTACCTCCCATTCCTATCTCTCCTCTCATTCATCCTTATCTACCTCTCCCTCCCTCCCTATATAGATCTCTCTTCTATCTATCTCACATATCTCTTTCTCTGCTTCTTTTCTCTATAAATCACCTCTCTATCTCTCTCCTATGTCTCTCTCCTATTCCCCTTTAATATCTCTAAATTATTAATTATTTAAAGTGTAGGGCCTATGGTTTATGGGTTTAAAGTATAGGGTTTAGGATTTAGGGTATAGGAGTGATTATATGATTAAGGGTTTAACCTATTGGCTTTAGTTGCTAAGGTTGATGGATAAGGTTTACGGAAATGATAGTATAGGGTATAGGGTTTTGAGTTAAATTGGTATATCTAGTTTAAGGTTAATTCTCACATCCTCCATCTATACTCTACTCCTCATCTCTATTGTTATCTATCTCACTTCTCTCTCCTCTATATCCACCAATCTCTATCTAACCAATCTCTCCACTATCTACCTCACCTTCATATCTCTCCCCTCATTCATCTTTATCTACCTCTCCATCCCTCATTATGTATATCTCTCTTCTATCTATCTGACATATCTCTTTCATTACTTCTTTTCACTATATATCACCTTATCTATCTCTCTCCCATGTCTCTCTCTCTCCTCTCTACCTTTAATATCTCTAAATTATTCATTATTTAGGATGTAGGGCCTATGGTTTATGGGTATAGGGTTTAGGTTTTAGGGTTTAGGGTATAGGGTTGAGTATATGGTTAAGGGTTTAATCTATTGGCTTTAGTTGCTAAGGTTGATAGATAAGGTTTCGAGAACTGACGGTATAGGGTTTTGAGTTAAATAGGTATATCTAGTTTAGGGTTAAGTCTCACATCCCCCCTTCTCTACTCTCCTCCTCATCTCTATTTTTGTATATCTTGCTTATCTCTACTCTAGATCTACCTCTCTCTATCTAACCTCTCTTTCCACTATCTTCCTCCCCTTCCTATTCTCTCCCCTCAATCATCCTTATCTACCTCTCCCTCCCTCAATATGTAGATCTCTCTTCTATCTATCTCACATATCTCCTTTTCTTCTTTTCTTTATAGATCACCTCTCTATCTCTCTCCCATCTCTCTATCTCCTCTCTTCCTATAATATATCTAAATTATTCATTATTTAGGGTGTAGGGCCTATGGTTTATGGGTTTACCTAGGGTTTAGGGTTTAGGGAACTGATGGTATAGGGTATAGGGTTTTAGGTTAAATGGGTATTTCCAATTTAGGGTTAACTCTCACATCCCCCCTCTCTACTCTCATATATATTGATTTCTATCTCACTTCTCTCTCCTCTATATCTAATTCTCTCTATCTAACCCCTCTCTCTCTCTTCACTATCTACCTCCCCTCATTCATCTTTATCTCTCTCCCTCCCTCACTATGTATATATCTCTTCTATCTATCCCATATATCTCTTTCTCTACTTCTTTTCTCTATAGATCACCTCTCCCTATCTCTCTTCCCCCCCCCTCTCTCTCTCTCCCTCTCTATTTAATGTCTCTAAATTACTCATTATTTAGCGTATAGGGCCTATGGTTTATAGGTTTAGGGTTTAGGGTTTAAGGTATAGGGTTGAGTATATTGCTAAGGATTTAACCTATTGGCTTTAGTTTCTAAGGTTGAGGGATAAGGTTTAGGGACATGATGGTATAGGGTATAGGGTTTTGGGTTAAATGGGTATATCTAGTTTAGGGTTAAGTCTCACATCCCCCCTCTCTACTCTCCTCCTCATCTCTAGTGTTGTCTATCTCACTTCTCTCTCCTCTAGATTGACCTCTCTCTATCTAAACTATCTCTCTCCACTATCTACCTCCCCTTCCTATCTCTCCCCTCATTCATCCTTATCTACCTCTCCCTCTCTCACTATGTATATCTCTCTTCTTTTCTCCATATATCACCTCTCTCTATCTCTCATGTCTCTCTCTCCTCTCTCCCTTTAATATCTCTAAATTATTCATTATTTAGGGTGTAGGGCCTATGGTTTATGGGTTTAGGGTATAGGGTATAAGGTTTGGGGTTTAGGGTATAGGGTTGAGTATATGGTTAATGGTTTAACCTAATGGCTTAAATAGTTACTAAGGTTGTGGGATAAGGTATAAGGAACTAACAGTAAATGGGTATATCTAGTTTATGGTTAAGTCTCACATCCCTCCTCTCTACTCTCCTCATTTCTCTCTCTCCTCTATATCTATTGTCGGTATAAGGTATAGGGTATAGAATTTAGTTCCCTAGAACTACCTCTCTCTCTACAGTTTAGGGTTGAGGGATAGGGTTTAGGGTTTATTGTATAGGTATCTAGGGTTTAGGGTTATGGGTATCGAGCTTAGGGTTATGTGTATAGAGTTTAGTTAAAAACAAGTACATGTTTTTTGACAATATAGGCTTTTCTAAATGGAGGCCAAAGTGAAAAAACTTAAGTTTATGCAAGGCTATAACACATACGTGTTTTGTTTAGTTAAAAGCATGTATGTGTTTTTGACACTATAGGAACTTCTAAATGGAGGCCAATGTGCAAACAATTCAGTTTATGGACCAATAATATGTACATGTTATTTTTAGTTATGGACCAATAAAATGTACATATTTTGTTTAGTTAAGAAAATGTAAATGTTTTTGACATTATAGGTGCTTCTAAACTATGCTTGAGTGCAAACAGTTAAGTTTATAGACCAATAATGTGTACGCGTTTTTTTAGTTAAAAGCATGTATGTATTTTTGATACTATAGGCACTTCTAAATGTAAGCTTAACACATACGTGTTAAGTAAGCATAATGTGTACGCATTGTTGTTAGTTTATATGCACTCATAATGACCAAAAAATCACATGACACTTTGCTACTGAAGGTCCCACTACAACGGGCTCCGCTTTCTATGCATATTTTATCGATAGTGTAAGAGATTCCTTTATTTTATTTGAGTTCAAATGATTGAAATGCATTGGAATGTGACAATGAACTTATTGTTAAATATTTTTTTGTTTCTATATCATATTTTATTGTCAATTTTGATGACTATTTCATAGTTAATTGATAATTTGTTAGTTTGATTAAGTAATTTACCATTTAAATATCAAAGAAGAGTAATTTTCAGTTAAGATTTCAAAGAAGAGTAATTTTTAAAAGTAATTTCAAAAATGTTCAGGTAATTTCATATTTATTTACTTATAATTTGATCAAGTAAATTATTTTTGTCAAATTAAAATATTTATTAACATATATTCATATTTTTTATTTAGGAACAATTGATATTAACCATGGGAAGGAATAAGTGAGGAACACCAAAACAAATTGAAGCAAAAAAACAACAAAAAAGGGAGTGCATGAAAATACTACGTGAAATGAGAAAAGTTGGAGGAGAAGGTACAACATCTATACCCATTGACATTAATGTAGAATCAAGTACCAAAACACCTATTGAAGATATAAAAGATGGATCAAATTTACCAAATGCAAACCAAGAACAAGCGCCAAGAATCACGCCCATTGAGACAAGGAATGATCAATAAAATGTAGAAAATGCAAACCAAGAACACATACCAATCATAGCACCTCCTCGAAATATTCATAAAAAACCAAATTATCTAATTGACATAGATGAATACATTTTGAAACCAATGCTTGAAAAAATTCTTGATCACACTTGTAGAAGAATGACTAATAAAATATGGAAAAACTATTTTGAGAGCTTAAGGGAAACCGAAGGTGTCAATTATTTGTTGAAATGATTTAAAATCTTAATTTTAAAGACACTATGAATATCCTTGGCTTAAGATCATCAAATACAAATGGTGAAATAACTTTTGTAAGAAATCTAAATAGTTTTTATCAATCAATAAGTTCAACATCGGGAACTAAAGATAACAACGTTACCCGATGTGTTCTTACATCCACTAAAGTAAGCAACAAAACTAAAAAATCTTATTTGATTACCAAAATAAGTAGGTCACTCAAAATAAGTAGAACACTATTAAATGTCATTGGGAGATGTGAAACAATTGAAAATCCTAATAGTAATTCTCTATGGGTATTATCGGGTAGATTTCCATGTAAAGACAAGGTGGTTGTTGATGCATTAAGAGTTTTAATTGAATTTTTTTGGCAAGAAAACACAAGAGTTTAACCAATCAAAGAGATGTTGTTAGGAGGATAATAGGATCTTGATACTGTGAACACTTTTTGGATATGACTCAAATTTAATTTTTAAAAAAGTTTAATCAAAGTTATCCTCAAGTGATAATTAGTCAAAGGTTTTTTGAAATGGTCAAACCTTTTTATGTGAAAATAAATCATGATGCATGTACTACATGTTGTTGTAGGATGCATATTGAATTCTCCATGCATTATGATGCTTATTGTCATATATGTGTTACTTTGCATACTAACGATGTTTTGCAGGAATGTGGCATACAAGTCCCTCCTATGTCATCAAGAGATTTTATTTCAAGTGTACTATGTAGAAGAGATGAGGGCCAAATTTTTCATAAGAAGTCATGTTTGAAAGAATCATGTGCAATTACCAACATATCATGATCATATTTCCATACATCAAAACATGTTTCAAGTTGCATGAAGGACATAAAAAGATAGATAAGTTTAGGAATGTATATGAAATGAACAATTGAAAATGTCTTAAAAGTATGAGCTAAGCAAGAGAAAACTATCCATTAATTAGGCTCATCATGATGAATGAAAGTAAATTTTGACAGAGTGGAAAAAGAGAACCTAGGGGAGTCGAGGGCAGGATGTGTAGTGAGAGATAAGGATGATAAAATCATAGTGGTGGAAGCAAAGAAATTGAAGGAGGGGATGAACAATGAGGCTGAGTTCCAAGTGGCCTAGATGACTCTAGAAACATGTCAAACTCTGCAACTCAAGAATATTCATTTAGAAGGGGTCTCGCTCATAAAGCTTAATTCCATACAGAGGAAAAATACTCCTGATTGGAAGCTTAATAAATTCATTAAGCCGATATATAGTTTGCTAGAGAATTTGATGACTTCAAAATTACACACATATACAGAGAGGGAAACAAGATAGCAAATTGCCTAGCTAATTGGGTGATAGAAAGGAATGTGGAAGCCATGGAATTAAGATGGGAAGAAATTTGGCATGAGTTGATGTGTGTAGAGAGGGACAATGATGAAAGGCCTTAAATGAAGAAAGAAACAATGTAGGCCAAAATCATGTGATCGAGGCAAATTCCAATTCAACATGTTGTTAGTGAAGGTGATCTACATGAGCGAGAATTTATACTAAACCTATTTTAAGAGAAGATGGGCATTCATAGAAATGGAGGCCACCTTCATCCTGAAAGCTCAAGGGCATGAGGTGGTATTCATTGGAAGAATCACAGATGGGTGACTAAAAAAAATCAAATATCACTCCACAATGGTTATGCAAGTGGTGAAGATGGTGTTGGGGGACAAGTACATTGAATTGTCACAGAAATATCAGATGAATGTGGACATGGATTCAATTTTCATGGTGTGGTTGTTGGAATTAGAAGAGGAGACTGTGCAGAGCATAATGTAATGTTTCATAAGGGAAAAGTGGAGAGTGGGAATGGCTCAGGTACTAGACATGGCAATGATGGGAGGGGGCTTAAGACCAGAAGGAGGTTATTGGTCACGCCTATACTACAACTTCAACTCACCACTTGTACTATTTTTCATACGGGGCTCCAATATGAGCACAAGTCTAAGGCAAGGACAAGAAGCTATAGGCATAAGCTTCTTGTTTGAATGGATGAAGGCATTTGTGACAGAGATGGTTGCAAGAACGATGGTTGATCTGGTTCTCTAGAAAATGGTGAGGATGAGGATGCATGAATCAAGGAGGATAGTATTTTGAAAATTTGAACTTTCAAATATGTATCTCAGAAAAAAAACAAGATATGGGTTTAGGTAGAGGCAATTTATAGGATATGGGGTAGGATAAGAATGTTAAAAAATCCCTGCAATAAAATACAAAATGGGTTCTCCCCTAATTTACAATGGATATGGATCCTTTAAGCCAATTTCATATATCAAAAAATAAGTTTTAGAATAATACAAAGATATTTTCATACAAAAATAACTACCATGAAAAATAAGATTAGGAAAAATCAAAGTGGTTTTCCACCAATCCACCACCACCAAGAGCCAAGAAAATAACTAAATCTTAGGATGAATAATCTGTGATCATAGCTTATCATTTTGAATAAGATGAAGAAAATGAGTAGATTTCTCAAGGTATAACAAATCCTAAGCAAAAGCATTCCATCCTCAATGAGCTGCAGAAGCCCGTTTAGCTAGACAATCAGCAACAACATTACATTCTTGAGGAATATGAACAAAGGAAATGGAATCAAAGTGGATAGAAATATTTCAATTCAGAGCCACTAAGGATGCCAATTACCAAGAAGAATCATAAAAATATCCTTATTCAAAAGAGAAAATAACATTATTATTTGATTTGATTTATAACATAAATTATTTTTATCTATTTTTGGACACAAACATAAGAATTCCTTATACTTTATAAATGGTAAGTCAAGAAAATGATTAATACACACAACCGTAGTGACTGTTGAAGTGCTCTCCATCTTTGCTTATACAATCATCCATTAAAAATAACATTATTTTTTACAGTTAAATCAAATAATATTTTAAAATATACATCCTTCACATGAGGAACATAGAGGCCTGAAATAATAAATAGTTATTATTATATCTAGTCATTGGAAACAATTTGCTTTCATGGGGAATATGGTATTTTGATACCGAGCTAAATTTCCTTTGATTTAAATTCTAAGAAATAAAAAAATTTATTTGTGATTTCAGTGTAGAGAAGAGCATTTGATAAATGGAAAAGCAATTGAGAGCCAAAGAGTTTTGTGTGCATGACCAAGCCCTTCAATGTCTTCCTCGAAAGAACAAGCAATCATTTTCTCTCCTTAACCTCTCTGATTGCTTTGTTGTGTCACAAGCAAGAAACAATGGGAAGGATGATGATAATAATGAAGTTGAAGGATTCAATAAAAAGAAAACAAGAGGAGGATGGAGAACCATGTCCTTCATAGTAGGAGATGCTTTTTATTTTTCTCTTAACTAATATTTAATGTCTATTCAAGATGCATAGATGTCTATTCCTTAGTCCTCATACCAGCTTGTAATGGCACCCTCATAGTGGCATCCATTATGAAATGGAATGTATCTCTACCTTGTGATGTGACAAAGCCTTATCATGGTCAAGGCATCTCCAAGCCTGATGCAGAGAAAGAATCAACTAAACCAACTTGGCACAGTTGAAATAATGATTCATTAGCAACAATGACTTTGATGCATCCTAGTTCAACTTTGGAACATTTCCAACATGTCCTAATAGGAATTCAACAAGGAGAACATCATCATGCAAGAGATCTTGGATGCTTCATCCCTTTCATAACATGTCTCCCTGATTCTACCCTCAACCATGATCAAACTATGCAAATATTTGTTCAATCACCAAGCAACATAGGGTTTCTTAACCATTTTCAAGCAAATGAGAGCACACTGTCATTGATTCCTCATGCATGAAAATTTTTAAAGGATTGAGCCAAAAATACTTTCTATATATCCTTAAAACATAACTTTCTACCAATTTTCATTACTTTTTGATGGTGGAAAAAAAAGATATGAATTTTTTGTGTTTCTAGAAACCTTAGGTAGGGTTTGGACCTGTCAATACAAAAATGGCTATAACTTTTGCAAAACTTAATGAAATTACTCCAAAAAAAAGAAAAAGTTATGTATTTCATAGCTTTATCATCCCCATGCATTCCCTTTACTATACTAGGTCATACAAAACCGTACCAAGCAAGTTTCTTGCTATTTCACAGTAAAAATTTGTACATGGCAATCACTAATTTTATCTTAACTTTCACAAAACATAATGAAAATAAGTCCGACCAAAAGTATTAAAAAGTTAACAAAATTCTCCAAATTTTCCAATAACTTGTAGGTTCATACTATGTAGTACAAGTCTGTACAATGGAGAATACAAACTATTACACAAAAAAATGCAAAGGAAAACGTGCAAAATTGAAGTATTTTCATTCCAAAACATTCTCCAACCTTCTCCAACCTTGGCACTCATGTGTACATGTCATATTTATGCCATTAAATTCATTCCCATTGTTCAAAATTGATTCCTAACTTCCCAAACCAAAAATGCAACTTTTTGATAACTTTGACATGACAACTTTTACAACTTTTTGCTCCTAATCTCCAAAATGACTCAAAAGGATCCCAAATGGCCTAGAATGGTCAAAATTGACCTTATTGACCCAAAACAAGTCCAAACAACCAAAAATTCAAAGTTTCACAAATTGACAAAAAAGTGCATCAAAGGATGCCCTTGCATCATACTCTTAAGGGTAGAGAAAAATTTGAGTTCCACCTCAAATATGAATCGTCTTTCTTGTCTTCTAGTTCCTTTGCATGTGTGCATTGTTTCCTTTTTTTCTGGATCTCAACTACATTTGTTTCAACTAGTTCACTTGTTCTTTGCAGTCCAACAACATGCTTCTTGAGCCAAGGCCAACTTGGCGCTATATATCCACGGTTTTCCTCTTTTCTCCTCATTCTAGCTTTAGCTTTGACTACAATTGGAGTTTTATGTTCTCTTTCATCTACTTTGTCTTCTTTACCTACACAGGAAAAAAATATTTTAAAGAAATTACATTATTTGGTTTCATATTTCACTTCATCCACCTCATGTTGTTTTCCATACATTCTTTTCTCTTCATTATTTTCCAAAATCTTTGGATTCACCTCAACTTTACTCTACCATTCATTTTTATTTTTGAATTTCTCATTCATTCTTTTATTCTCCTTGACATTAACATTCTCAACTCTCGGTTCTTCTCTTGAGAACCATGCTATCTCCTTATCCTATATGACTATCTTCTCTCTTTAGACTTTTCGTGAGTCCTCTATAGCTTCTTTTGTTGTCTCTTCTTCTTCTTCCTGAACATCACCCACTTCAACTTCAACGTCACTATTACTTTCATTAGTTTGAGAAAATTCAAAAGAAATTTCATCAATTTCTTTTCCAACTAGTTTTTCAAACAACATGTTGTTTCCAAAATTTGTTACCTCATCCATTACCTCATTTTTCTTTGCTTCATATTGTTGTAAATCTATCTTCTCACTTAACAACAAGCTTTCAATTCATCTGCAATCACCTTTCAAGGCTACTAATGCATATTTCATCCCATCTTTGTTCAACTCATATGTGTTGTTTTCCTATTATACTTTGCTGCCCTACTATAATGCCACAACCTTCCAAACACAATGTGACATACATCCAAATGCATAACATCACAAACTATTTCATCCTTATAATTGCTAATTTGGAACTCAACTTTGCATTGCTCACTTACAGTTACCTAGTTACCTATTTGAAGCTAACTCACTTAATAGGGTGTGGGTTGTTGTATTCTTTTCAAACCCAATTTATCTACCATATATTCAAAAACAATATTATCCATGTAGTTATCAGTAATCACAACTTGGAACCATTTACCTTTGGACTTGCAAGTAGTCTAGAATAATCTTTCCTTTGCCAACTTGCTTTCTTTTTTGGCTACCATTTCTTCCTCCTGTAGCCTATCTGCCACTTTGAACAATGTATTTAATAATGTTGATGCCCTTTGCCCATCTGTCTTCTTATTAAGAGTCATTCTTAAACATCAAATCTCACTAAACCACATTAGCCAAAATAATTAAATTATTTCCCAGAGAGCTTCTATCTTTGATACAAAAATTGATGTAGATAAAGACTCAACTAAACCAACTTGGCACAATTAAAACAATGATTCATTAGCAACAATGACTTTGATGCATCCTAGTTCAACTTTGGAACATTGCCAACATGGCCTAATAGGAATTCAACAATGAGAACATCATGTAAGAGATATTGGACACTTCATCCCTTTCATAACATGTCTCCCTAATTCTACCCTCAACCATGATTGAACTATGCAAAGATTTGTTCAATCACTAAGCAACATAGGGTTTCTTGACCATTTTCAAGCAAATGAGAGCAAACTATCATTGATTCCTCACACATGAAAGATTTTAAAGGCTTGATCCCAAAAGGGTTTCTAGATATCCTTAAAACATAACTTTCTACCAATCTTCATGAATTTTTGAAAGTGGAAAACAAAGATATGATTTTTTTAGTGTTTTTAGAAACCCTGGGCAAGGTTTGGATTTGTTAATACAAAAATGGCTATAACTTTTACAAAACTTAATGAAATGACTCTAAAAAAAAAGAAAAAGTTCTATATTTTGTAGATTTATCATCCCCGTGCCTTTCCTTGACCGCACCAAGTTGTACAACATTGTACCAAGAAAGTTTCTTGTTGTTTTACACTAAAAATCTATACATGACAATCACTAATTTTATCATAACTTTCACAAAACATAATGAAAATCAGTCAAAAAATAATTAGAAAGCTAACAAAATTCTCCAAATTTTTCCAATAACTTGCAGGGACATACTATACAGTGCAAGGTCATATAATGGAGAATATAGTCTGTTACAAATAGAAAATGCAAAGGAAAACGTGCAAAATTGAAGTATTTTCATTCCAAAACATTCTCCAACCTTGGTGCTTATGTGTACATGTCATATTTATGCCATTACATTCATTCCCATCGTTCAAAACTGATTCCTAACTTCCCAAACCAAAAATACAATGTTTTGACAACTTTGACATGACAACTTTTGCAACTTTTACAATTTTTTGCTCCTAATCACCAAAATGACTCAAAAAGATCCCAAATGGCCTAGAATGGTCAAAATTGACCTTATTGACCCAAAACAAGTCGAAACAGCCCAAAATTCAAAGTTTCACAAATTGACAAAAAGTGCATCAAATGATGCCCCTACATTAAAGCCTCCTCTCACAAACAGTTTCAGGTAAATTTAGTATGAGATTTTTATAAAATTCTTTTTTAGAGTTTATGATCCATTTATCGAGATAATTTTGTGATCTAATTTTGAAAAATTTAGAATTGAATTTTTTTTGTCTTTACTTGATTTTATTTTAATTTACTGTCACAAAAATATAGGAATGAATATTTCTTGCTGCTTGTGGTCCTTAATCCGGTTAAAGTTGATATAAATAATTAACTTTATGCATATATATAGGGAGGAAGAGTAGTCCATTGTTCAAAAATAAATTTTAATTTTTCATTTAATTATTTAGAGAAATGAAGTTTTAAAATTTCAAACGACTTTTTCTTTATTTAAGTTTGGAATCCCCCTTCATTCCTAGAAATTTCAATGTGTCTATGAGCAAAAAGACCATAGAGAATAGTTAGGAGGTATGTAATATGATGCTCATTTTTTCAAAGGCGATGATATACATGAACATTGGATCATGTTCAAGAATAATTTTAAGAAACCTCCTTGAAAAAAGATATAAAATCTTGTTAAATTTTTCATTTTTTAGAAAAAAATATTAATTTCTATTGACGAATTTTTCCTTTTTCTTGAAAAAATAACATTTTTATTGATGAATTTTTTAAATCACTAAAAATTTGTAGAAAATATTGTCGAATTATACATAGATTTGAAAAATTAAAAAATCATTGACGAATTAAACTTGTATTCAAAAAAATAAATATGTTTGGGGGTGAATTATATAAATACTAAGAACTATAAAATTAATTATTTGGCAAATGTGCTAATAAGTTTTTGAAAAATCATAATGTAGCTGATGAAAATATCAAATAGTAGATGATAATTATTAAGTACTTGGTGAATTGATAGCTTTAAATAGATTTACATTTGCATTGTTAGATGATTGTAGATCGATGACATAAGTTCTATTCCAAGTTGAAGTCCTAGCACACTCAAATTTCTACATAAAGTCTCTGGAATAGAGATAAGTGTCAACAAGTCTTTGGAAAGTGCTTAATGTATCAATAGTTGAACAAATTTATTGGACTTTGGTTGTTGATTATCTTGGGTTGGTTTGCCAACACTTGGAAAATTAATATGTCCAATCACTTGCAACATATCATTGGCACTTGTCTCTTGTGGTGAATTAAATGTTGCAAGGTTGAATATTGATGTCTTTGATCTATATATACTTCACCAAATTAATATTCTTCATATCCTTTATAGCATCTTATGACCGACAGGATTAGTATGGGCTGGTTATGCTTGATCCATGAAGAAGCGAAGCATAACAAAGCCACTAACGTTGAATCTCAATAGGATCATTCAAATGAAAGTTAAACTAAACATTTATCAAAACTAAGTATTTCAAACTATGAAAGTGTTTAAATGTCTACTCTAATCCATTCAAAACTTATCCCGTTGTGGGAGTGGTGTCATGTTGATGTGGAACGGTGACCCTTTCCCAATCTTGTGGATAAATGAGCTTGCCCCAGTCAGTTTTATTGAAGAAAACTAATGGAACGGTGGTGAGATGTGTATGTAAACATGATTTTAATATAAATGAGCATGATGCAAGCTAGTTAAACATGCTTTTATGCTAAATGATGAAGATAAAAAAATGCTAAGCTAGTTCTAAATGGATTGCAAACTAAAATATTTTAACCTTAATTAATTAAACAAGCTAAATGAATGCATTATGTTATCATGGAAGCCATTAATAAAAGCTTAAAGCTAATTAATACAATTAAAATGAACTAAAAGATACTAAATGTGTGCAAAATATGAGTGTGTGAGTGATTTCAATAGCATAAGTTTGCTTTGAAAAGATGGATCCATTTGTTTCCAAATAGAGACCTATTTATAGGAGAGCAAATGAGAAATGAATGGTTGAGATCAAAAAGGTTAATCAATGGTCAAGGATGGAAGAAATTAGAGGCATGGATCAAGGATTCTCATCAATGGGTGAGAATGCAAGATGAGATTTAATCAAGGGTTCACATTCCCTCAAACAAACACACTTTCAACTTGTCTAAGAGGTTATAAATTAACTTATACAAGAGGTCACAAGTTAACTTGCTCAAGAAGCTAAGTAAGTTTGTTGAGAAAGAGGAATATTCCCCCTTTTTCAAATGAGTGAGGAGAGAGAATATTCTTTGGAATATTCTCATGGGTGAGGAAAAAGGATAATTTAGCTAATTAAAACTAAATTAAATTGTGCAAAGGAATATTCCATGGGAATATTCCTTTTTTGGAGGAATGTACAAAGGGGAATATTCCCTTGCAAGTGGGGGGGATTAGATTTAATTGATAATTAAACAATATTAATTATGTAATTAGGGGATTTAGAATAATTAGAGGATATTCATTAAATAAAATGATTTAATGAATGGGGGGAAAAGGTGGAATAAAATTTAATTAAATACCTCAAGGTTATTTAATTAAATAAGAAGATTTATGGATTTAAATTAAATAGTTTGATTTATTTAATTTAATAAGATGAAGTGTTAGCATGAAAGGGAGTGAATTAATCCAATTAAATTAATGAGGTTAATAGGTAAAAATGATGCCATTAATTAATTAACTAGGATAATTTAATTAATTAAGTGAAAAGAAGATGGGTTTCAAGAGGAAATGATGTTAGTATACTTGATTCAAGTGTATGATACGATTGAAGATATTTTTCAATATCTACATTTTGCCTCTCTTTAAAGCGAGGTACCTGCTACTACTTGGTTCAAAGACTAATACTCTTCGGATGAGAAACCACTGCTTAAATAAATTAAAAAAAATGATTTTTGGATGCCTCACTACTGCCCCAATGGAAGGAATAAGCTGGTTCCCTACCCCCTCTAGAAATCAGGTGAAAATTTTGAATTTTGGGTTGATTTCTTAGCAAAGGTTAAAATGCTACCCCAGGGGTCCAGAAAGGCGTCGGGATGCAAAAACATGCCAAAAATGCAAAAAATGATGCAAAATAAGCTTTAGTTTGGAAAAATTGGTGAAAATGGTGAAAAACCCTAGCTTCATGGTTAAATTAGGGAAAAAACCCCTAATTTGCAGGCATAAATAGGTGAGGAAGGGTCACTTTCAATTCATTTGTGCATTCACCTCTTAAGGATTTCTTGCATTTTGAGCTCTCAGCCTTCAACGAAATAGTGCGACAAGTGCTCCCATGACACATTTACGACCGGGTTCAAGAGTACCTGAGGCTTCCGGGTGTAGGACCACCAGTATGTGATTTGAAATTTGAGTTTTTGGTGCATTTATTGCATTTTGAAATTTAAACTTTGGCGACATCACTCTAGAGTGATGCTAATTTGAGAATCGACGATGCTAACTTGAATTTTAGCGATGCATATGTGAATTACGACATAGTTTGCAATTTAGAATTAGGGTTTCTAATTTTAAATTGTGATGCATATGTATATGGTGACACATTTCTTGATTTGAAAATTAGGGTTAGGGTTTCACCAAAGTTAAATTATGACACATATGTTTCTGGTGACACAACTTGTGATTTGCAATTTAAATTCCTCAGGTGTTTCATTTTTAAATTTGAATTATAGCGACACTATTATCATTTTGGAGACAAAAAATCCTAAAGTTAGCCAAAAATGTTTGAATTTTGATGTCGTGCACTTCGTGGGTGTAGGAGGTTATCCCACCTTTGATGTCCTGCGAGCATCAGCCCACAATTTTGTCCAGTCTTAGTGATTTATCTAAGTTGCGACATGAGCACTTGGGGGAGATTGGCCTGTGGTATGTTACATACATGCCTTTCATCTGGACACACTTGCAGATGATGAAAACATTGTGTGAGTGATGGCACAATGAGGCCTCATCATTTCACCTTCCTACTGGTGAGGCGATAGTGACACTAGAGGATGTATGGCCGATATTGCATTTGTCAATACATGGGGAGTGTGTGATATATGATTATGATTCTAGATACGATGCATGCCATGGGGTGATGGACTTGGAGGACATCATTCTAGTCACTTCCCAGATAGACCTTGAGATGTATAGAGGTCGAGTGCCCACATTCAAATTGATCATTGCAGTTATAATCTTAGGTTAGGTTGCTCTAGATCGACAAAGCAGAGGATTCAGTCTGGGATGGGGCTTGGATTGGCATAAGATGTTGTTTCATAGGACTCAATATGCTTGGGGGCCAGTGATGTTGGCCTCCTTGTACCATGATATACATGATTTTGTATATTGTGATGACAAGGCAATTGGCACAAGGGTCACCTTACTACACATTTGGGACTAGGAGCACATCATTGTGCTACGACCAATTATTCAGATGGTGGATGTAGAACCAAATGATCTAGTTGTTTGGAGGTATAGGGGTGCCATCACACTACAACATACAGGGCAGCTTGGGATTCCCTACTGGCACAGGGTCATTGATGATATGGCAGTCTTCAGATGACAACCTTGACTTCATATGCCAACATGGTATGATGATGTGAAACAACTCTTCTTCGCTTGACTGACCTAATACATGCAGGGTTGTGAGTATACCATCATTGAGAGGAACCTACCAGATAGGGTGGCAAGATAGTTTGGAGACAGGCAGGATAGGATAGACGGTGCATACACTGATATCTTTTCCAGGTCATCACAAGAGTCACCAATGTGGTGACCTATGATCCCAGCCCACGAGGTGGTGGAGGGATTTTGATATTTGGTGGCTCGACCATAGGAATATGACCAGGGATAGGAAAATTCTTAGATGATGCTTACATATGATGCATTGTTCACACCCCCTCATCAGTTGACAGATCCAGCAGGTGCACCTCCATGAGGGAGACTGAGAGGGAGGGGTGCAGAAAAAGGTAGAGGTCGAGGGAGAGGACAAGATGGCTAAGATGGCCAGGATCAACAAGATGGACAGGTCCCAGGAGTGCCACGAATGCAGCAGCAGCCTCCATAGTAGCCTTTGATTTAGCAGCAGCCAGCACAACCACCACCACCGTGGATAGATCCTTGTGATTTATAGATTCAGTAGCTATAGCAGTAGACACAGGTTATTATGGGGAAGAGGGATCAGGCTCATCAACAAATTTTGGTGATTACTATTAAGAGAGATTAGTCATGACAACAGGTATAGGCTCTCACAATAGAGAGAGACCATGACCGACATCTCAAATAGACTGTCAAGATGCAGTTAGTGCAAGAGGTTGGGTGGCGTCAGCAGCTAGAGACCATGATAGTTGTAGCCCAGGGGCAGACAGTGTCTGCCCAACTTTACAGAGAGGTGGTGACTAAGGCTGCCTACTATAGGATGCACTACCATAGGGATGTCCCACAGTTTCTTAGATAGCCGAATTATTCTTAGAGGAGTGGGGCACACCCTAGGACCAAGGATCAACTAGAGAGATAGGCTGGTGGATATACATTCATCGGTTCCTTTTTGATAGCCTTGTGGATATTGTATTTTTGATCGATAAACATACACTAATTCAGATATTGTACCATGACAGTTTTATATATATATATATGATACGGATTCGATATGATGCAATGTGTTCACTTTATTTTATCCTTTATGAATGTATGGATGCATTTGATATGATGATGGGACATGCTTATATATTATCATGTATGAATGTAATTCTTTTATTTATACTTATGCGATATGTGATGATAATAATGTGATATACGATGCAATGCAATGCAATGGATGGATGTACTTATTTTTCATTATCTTTTCACATGACATGTCATGGGATGGATGATATGATATGTAGATGTTATTCTAATGCAAATTATATGGATGCATTTCTTTTTGTGTATTTTCTTATGCATTTTATGATGTGATGATGCGATGCATGTGGATGTATGCAGATGTTTATGATATGATAATGCGATGTATTTTTATGAGATGTTTGCAATGATTTAATATGCTTAAAATAACAAATCTATATTAATCATCGTAACTTAAATGAGAATGATGATGCAAGATGGATGTTTTATGATATGTTGTGATTACGATGTGATATATGCATGTTGACAATTTGTGGATGAAGGATGGATGCATTGATGATGTTTTTGTTGACTGTCATGAGACCATGTTAGCACAGAGAGAAGATGAAGAATAAGATGATTTGACCATTGATTTCGATGATTTCTTCAAAAGATCCAACAAGTCTATGATCCACCAAAACTTTATTAGAGATGGTGATGAGAAATGCATGATGATGATGACTCGCTCATATCTTTGGATTAGGATTTTCCGTCATTCCTTACTATTTGATATAACACATAGACATGATGCATCAAGGTATTAATAACCAAGATGTCGTTGTATCTAGTGTAATGGAATTTGACTCTACAAACAGATAGGATAGTTCTTGTTTTCATCTTGACATTCAAAAACCTTGTTGGAATGTAATTTAGAAAATTAGAATATATTGGACCAAAGCATACACAATAGTCAACAATGTACTCCAAATAACTTCCCTACACACAACTAAGCAAGTATGCACCAAGATTATTTTACAAGAGTATCCACAAGCATAGAAAATGAAAGATAATGATCAATGCCCCATTCCTTTCTCTCTAAATTGTTTTGATAGAAATCATGAGAGGTCCTTAGAATGGGTCAATAAGATAAATCAGAAGAAAAGATCAAAGACAAATAGTCAGTGTTATCTATACCTCTTGCTAGTTTAATTATAGCTAAGGTGATGTTTGATACCGATGCCCATCATAGGAAGCATACATCCTGGGACATGTTCATCAGGGGTTGTTTTATGAGGATGATGTTTATGATATGTCATTGATACAAAATTCACTGACGCATTTACCTATGATCTAGAATTTAGATTTTGACACTTATGCTTTCACTTTATGACTTGCTACACTTGTTTTCTATTTGATTTTCCAAAGGTTGAAGATGATGAATGATTTTATTATGAATGGATGTTTATTATGGGTGAAAGTGAGATGGGATGGATGGTTTTGGATTTTTGTGAATATTTCAATGTTTTTGGTATTTTGAAAATGTTTTGAGACCCTATTTCTATGAGGCATTTTTTCAAACAGCCCACTACCTTGTCAATTATTCTGCATTGACAAGCTAGTGAGCTAGTGAGCTCACTAACTTGTCTATGGTACCACATTTTGTATACATTTCTACCAAAACATTTTTTCAAACAATTCTCATGCATTTTCCATGCTTCCATTTTGTGCCTATCTTGCAATCATGGCATTCCATGAGACCACATTTCTTTAATGCATTCCATCCAAAAATTCATGTGACCTTTGACAAGCTAGTGAGCTCACTAGCTTGTCAATGTGGTAGCATAGACAAGCTAGTGGGTTCACTAGCTTGTCAATGCGGTAGCATAGACAAGCTAGTGGGCTCACTAGATTTTCAATGCGGTAGCATAGACAAGCTAGTGGGCTCACTAGCTTGTCAAAGCTACCACATTTTGCATACATGTCTACCAAAAAAAATTTCCAAACAATTCACATGCCTTGTCCATGCTTCCATTTTGTGCCTATCTTGCAATCATGGCATTCCATGAGACCACATTTCTTTAAGGCATTCCATCCAAAAATTCGTGTGACCTTTGACAAGCTAGTGAGCTCACTAGCTTTTCAATGCGGTAGCATAGACAAGCTACTAGGTTGTTTGAAAAAATGCCTCATAGAAATGGGGTCTCATAATGATGTACCCCATTTCTATGAGGCATTTTTTCAAATAGCTCACTAGCTTGTCTATACTACCACATTGACAAGCTACTGAGCTCACTACATCATCGTGAGACCCCATTTCTATGAGGCATTTTTTCAAACAACCCACTACCTTGTCTATGTTATTGCATTGAAAAGCTAGTGAGCTCACTAGCTTTTCAAAGCTACCACATTTTGCATACATGTCTACCAAAACATTTTTGTCAAAAAATTTGAATGCCTTGTCCATGTTTCCATTTTGTACCTATCTTGCAATCATGGAATTCCATGAGACCACATTTCTTTAGGACACTCCATCAAAAAATTCATGTTAGCTTTGTCTATGCTAGAAATACTCTTCTACAGGATGAATGTAAGTATTTTGTATGAAGGGTTGAATAACATATATTTCATTTATTTGTATGGGTTCATTTTTGAGGAACTAATATTTGTCTCTTTATCATGCTATAGATAAAATTATTTTTCATGCTAAGGAAATGATCAAGGATCAAACCAACATAGGAAGATACCCAAGCTAAGAGAGAAAAGAAAGCAACATGGATGAGGGAACATCATGAGAAGAAGAAATTGGACCCAATTGATGAAGACATGCCAATTGAAGAGGAACCTCAACCATCAAAAAGAGAAATGGAATTGGCGACACAAAGTAAACAAATGCGAAAGCATCATGCTAAGAGATTAATACCGTAGTTGGAGACACACCCTCTATCGCAAGTGAATATAGAGGGACACCATCTACTGCAAGTGAATATGGAGGGACACCATCTACCACAAGTGAATATGGAGGGACACCATCTACCACATCTCAAGTTGAGAGAACATCATCACTCGCATCTGAGGAAGGAGGTATGCCATCATTCCAATCTCAAGCTCAAGGTATGCCATCTATTCCATCCTCGATCAAAGGTACACCATCTAGCCCATCTAATTTAAATATTGATGAAATTCCTAATGTTAAGATGAATATACCTATGAGAAAACCACCTAGAATTTTGCATGGAAAGCCAAAGTTTTTGATTAATATTGATAAGAATATTTTGCAGCCAATGGAAGGTAAGATTCCACAATGCACTTGTAGAAGATATGCTCATAATATTTGGAGATTGTTCTTTGAAAATTTAAATGAGACTGCAAGATGTCAACTATTTGTTGAAATGATGTGAAGTATAAAGTATAGGTCCATCATGAAGATTCTTGGGTTGAGAACAACAGATGCTTTAAGTGAAAATACTATTGTGAAGAATCTAATGGATGATTATGAGAGTGTGGGTAAGACCTCATGCTCAAAAGATAGTAATGTCACCCAATGTGTCATTACATCAACTTTAGCAAGTAATCAAACAAGGAAATATTGTCTCATTAGAAAGATGAGTCAACAATTGAGAATTAATAGAAAAACTTTATCAAAATTCATTCAAAGGTGCCAAAAAATTGATGACGCTGATTTCATTGAATTATGGGCATTCTCGGGGAGATTCCCATGAAAAGATAAACCAGTTGTTGAACCATTGAGATCACTAATTGAAGACTATTGAAAGAATAACACAAGTCCATCTCTGAATCAAAGGTATGTGGTAAGAAGGAGAATTGGTAGTCGAAGTCGTGAGCCACATCCAAATCATTTTTTGGATATGACTCAAACACAGTTTTTTAGTAAATTTCTAGAGGATTGTCCTCAAATTAAAATTTGTCAAAGATATTTTGAAATGCTTAAACCTTTTTATGTCAAGATAAATCACACATGCACTACTTATTGTTGTAGATTACATATAGAATTTTCTAACCATTTTGATGTTTATTGTTCTATATGTTTAGATTTGCATACTAACAATTTTTTGCAAGATTGTGGAATACATGCCCCACCAAGATCTTCAAGAAACTTCTTATCAAGAATTTTAGGTGAAAGAGAGGAAGGCCAAATATTCTATAGGAACCTATGCTTGAATGACAGATGTCAGCATTGCAATGAATTACAATGTATGCCAATATGTGAACATATGGAAAGGACACATGTGGTTGGAAAGGAACTAGTAGAGTTTGAAAATTATAAAGTAGTGGCATACAATAAAAAATATGGTAATCAAGCAAAAAGGTGTGATTTGGTTATTCAAAAGATTCCAATGTATTAGTTTATGTCTACATTTCATGACAGTATAGTGTATGAGTGTGCAAGGCATACCCATAGAGCTCGATGGTTGGACTTGCAATTCAAGTTATGCAAGGACACCTTTCGAGTTGGTAGCACAGTTTCAATGATCAACTTTGTAGAGAACTACACTCTACAACCACAATGTGAGGTGCAATCACAATATTACAACTCCACTCAGTTTTCTATATTTTGCACATAGCATTCATTCATGTAGCTGATAATACAGAGGATAACAAGAAGGTATTGAGGGAATACCACTTTTACATTAGTGATGACCACACACATTCTCTAGAGTTTGTGCAAGGTTTCTTTCATTTGTTCTATAGTGATTTGGCTACAAGGGGCATAACATATAGTCAGCATATAATATGGTCAGATAATTGTGCAGTACAATTCAAGAACTCGTGAATGTTCTATTGGTTGAGCAAGATGCATGTTATTACAAGTTTTCAACATATGTGGAACTTTTGTGAGGCCGAGCATGGAAAGGGGGAGCATGATGGTGCAGGAGAATGTGTCAAAAGAGCATTAGCATGAGAAGAGTTAAAGTATAAAGACAATGAAAAGTTGAAAGATGCAAAATCAATCATCAAGTGTTCTAATATGATGTAATGGTAGAGGAAGAAACCATCATTCTCTCAATCTCAACTCAACCAAACTCAACAAATATTTCATGTCCTTACAATTAGGACTCAACATTCTTCACAAAACTCTTGTTTCTAAAGAACTCAACCTAAGATCATTGGGAAAAATTCTTGAAGATTCATGAAAACCCTTCAAACACCATTAGAATAATAGACTCAAACTCAATTCCCAACCTTGACATGATAAATGAGAGAAATTTCAAAATTGATTGTCCTAAATCAACATTTAGGCCTTTTAAGACCACATAATTCCCCAACCCCAAATTCCCAAGACATATCTCTTACTAATACCTCAAAAAAATATAAAATATCCTGCACAATTATAAGAAACCATCTCCCACAATATATGCATATGATTTCTTCAAACACTTATCAAAAACCATCCATTTTGACTCCTAAAGATGGTTGTCTTGAAATTGCCATGCAAGGTCAGTATACAATTGAACATATAACCTTGTAGAACACCAAAACCTATTTAATGAGGGATAAAAACATGCCCATGCATCCTTTCAAATCACTTCCACCCAATTAGATCACCTTCAGCATCATCAAAACATAAATTTTGCACTCCAAACTATGACTATCATCAAACAAACTTATCTCAACAATCAATATACAATAACATCAAACTTATAAATTTATCAAACCTTGACTTGAATAGGCTCACTTAACACTTTTCAAAATTTACAAAATATATTACCAAAGGAGATCACCAAATACACAAACAAGGTGCTTAAAGTCTTCACTGTCCCTATTTTACTAGTCTTTTGCAATATTATCAGACCTAGGGCTTATTGATTTTACTAACTCCAACCTCAATCCCTCTTAACCATTGCTTAAAACACATTTATTTTGATCTTTTAAATCTTAAAAATCCATTATGTTTCCATTTCATTAAGCATTTATGAATACCCTAGGTGTGGTTCCTTACATAAACTCTGTTTCACAAATTGTGTACAGATTTACAGTGAAAACCTTCAAGTTACCACACATAAACCTTTACCATTTGATTTGTAACCTTTAAAATATAAAAATATATGCAAACAAGAGTGTCTTCACCAATTATTAGGATTTTTCACTATAAATAATGAGAGAAACACAATTTACAATATCTCTGCTTACCCTAACAGAGGGTTTTAACTGTTTGTAGAAAAATTACAAGAACTTTCTCAAAATCTAAAAAAAATGCATGAAACAAGAATGAAATTGAAGGTGATTGAAGGCTCCAACACTTACAATCAATTAAACATGTATTATTTCCCATATAAATCCATACAAGGGCCTGAAAACACTAATTTTTTGGAAAAGTAGTATAAAAATAGAGCTTTTCATTGATTTTATTCAACTACTCAATCACCCACAAGTTAAAAAATAGTTACAAGGCCTTTTAAACTAATTTCATACATGGCTATTGAGTTTCTAACTACCTCCAATGAGGAAAAATAACTTGAACTTTCACCTTCCAAGTTTGCATCATTTTTGCAATTTTGCAACTTTTTACATCTTTTTGGACAACTTTTACATTTTCTCAAATTTGACACAAAACCTTAAACATTGACCCTCCTAATGACCTATACATGAGAAAAATGACTCATATAACCTTATTACAAGGTAAAGATACTAAAATTTGATCAATCTTCAAGAATTTCCAAATGGAGGCATGATTTTGTCAAGGTGCTCTTGCGCCATACTCCTGGCCAAAAAAAAATTCAAGTCCTCTTGAATTTTGAAGTTGTCCAAAAATCTTCATCCTTTGCATGCTATGCCTCTAATTAACCTTGAAACTGCTCCTAATCATCTTCATTTTCACTTTAGGCTTGAACTTGTCCATGCAAATCAGTCCTCTATCTTGCTTGCCTACACTATGCTACTTCACCATTTTCATCTCAACACCTTGTCCTTCTCCTATCTATTGCATCTTGATCTGAAAATTATTCCTTGTCCAAAAAATTATCACAATAAAGAATTGACATATTAATCCTATCACAATACCTCCATCTTTCTTCAACTCTTTGCAAATATCCAAGATCAATTCATCTTTAATCATTTATTCATTCAATCTTATCACCAACTCAAGGTCTTCATTCTCTGAAATCAGGTCCTTCATCTTCATGCTTGGGAATAATTGTAATGTCTTCATCCATAAATTCTTATTTTGCATCTGCAAACACTTCTTCTCTAATCTTCTTTTGCCTTTTCCTTCTTTTGACAATCTTTTGAATGGGCCATACAGCTTTCTTTTTCACTGATAAATGCCAACTAAATGTTTGTCTATTAAATTGTTCCATCTTTATTATGGACTCCTGGAATTCTTTATCAAATCTTCTCAACTCTTTCTTTAATTCAACTATCTCTCTATACATCTTCTCTTGTCTTTTTCTCTTCTTCCTTTCTTCCTTTTTCTGCAAATGCCTTCTCAAAATATCCATCTTCACAAGCAAGTCTCTCCTTGCTTCACTTTCTCTTAACTTTTTCTGCCTTCTCTTAGCAGCAACCAGGTTCTTCTCAACCTGCACACAACCACAACACACAAAAACAACACCAAATATCTTTTCCCAGAGCCTTCTAGCTCTGATACCAAATTGATGCAATGCTAGAAGAAGAAACCATCACTCTCTCAATCTCAACTCAACCAAACTCAACAAATCTTTCATGTCCTTACAATTAGGACTCAACATTCTTCACAAAAAAATTGTTTCCAAAGCACTCAACCTGAGATCATTGGAAAAAATTCTTGAAGATTCATCAAAACCCTTCAAACACCATTAGAATAACAGACTCAAACTCAATTCCCAACCTTGACATCATAAATGAGAGAAATTTCAAAATTGATTGTCTTAAATCAACATTTAGGCCTTTTAAGACCACATAATTCCCCAACCCAAAATTCCTAGGCCATATCTCTTACTGATACCTCAAAAAAATATAAAATAACTTGCACAAGTATAAGAAACCATCTCCCACAATATATGCATATGATTTCTTCAAACACTTACCAAAAACCATCAATTTTGACTCCTAAAGATGATTGTCTTGAAACTACCATGCAAGGTCAGTATACAATTGAACATGGAACCTTTTAGAACACCAAAACCCTTTTATTGAGGGATAAAAACATTCCCATGAATCCTTTCAAATCACTTTGACCCAAGTAGATCACCTTCAGCATCATCAAAACACAAATTTTGCACTCCAAACTGTGACTATCATCAGACAAACTTAACTGAACAGTCAATATACAATAGCATCAAACTTATAAATTTATTAAACCCTGACTTGAATAGGCTCTCCTAACACTTTTCAACATTTACAAACTCTATTACCAAAGGAGATCACCAAATACACAAACAAGGTGCTTAAAGTCTTCATTGTCCCTATTTTACCAGTCTTTTGCAACATTGTTAGACCTAGGACTTATTGATTTTACTAACTCCAACCTCAATCCCTCTTAACCATTTCTTGGAACACATTTATTTTTATTTTTTAAAGCTTAAAAATTCATTATTTTTCCATTCCATTAAGCATTTATGCATACCCTAGGTGTGGTTCCTTACATAAACTCTGTTTCACAAACTGTGTACAAATTTACAGTCAAAACCTTCAAGTTACCACACATTAACCTTTACCACTTGATTTGTAACCTTTAAAATATGAAAATATATGCAACCAAGAGTGTCTTCACCAATTATTAGGATTTTCACCATAAATAATGAGAGAAACACAATTTACAATATCTTTGCTTACCCTAACAGAGGGTTTTAACTATTTGTAGAAAAATTGCAAGAACTTTCTCAAAATCCAACCAAATTGCATGAAAAATTAATGAAATGGAAGGTTATTGAGGGATCCAACACTTAAAATCAATTAAACATGTATTCTTTCCCATACAAATCCATACAAGGGCCTGAAAACACTGATTTTCTGGAAAATAAGTATAAAAACAAAGCTTTTCATTGATTTTATTCAACTACTCAATCACCCACGAGTTACAAAATGGTTACAAGGCCTTTTAAAGGAATTTCATACATGGATCTTGAGTTTCTAACTACCTCCAATGAGGAAAACTAACTTGACCTTTCACCTTCCAAGTTTGCATCATTTTTGCAATTTTGCAACTTTTTACATCTTTTTGGACAACTTTTACATTTTCTCAAATTTGACACAAAACCTTAAACATTGACCCTCCTAATGACCTATACATGAGAAAAATGACTCATATAACCTTATTACAAGGTAAAGATACCAAAATTTTATTAATCTTCAAGAATTTCCAAATGGAGGCATGATTTTGTCAAGGTGCTCCTACACCATAATACTTCGATGGGTCCAAGTAATGAAGGTAAGTCTTTAGTTCGTAGATTTTTTTGGTTGATATATGATACTAACATTACATCATATGAGGATTTTTGTACACTGGCATGATCAAGTGAGCTACACTCTTTCCTCAAGTCAAATGCAGGTTCATGGAGTATCCATATGTGGAAGATGTCATAATTAAATAATTAAAATCAATTATTTAATGGAGAGGGAAGGGATAATTAAAAAATTAAAATAATTATATTTAATTAGGGAAATAAAGAAAGGATAAATATTTAAACATTTATTTAATTATAGAGAGAAAAGGCTAATGAATAATTAAATAATTGAAATATAATTATTTAATTATAGAAGAAGAGGGAAAAGCTAACTTTTGAATTAAAATAATATTTGATTCAAAAGTGGGGAAAAAGGACCATTTAAGGCATAAAGAAGCATAAATTTGAATAAGGCAGGCCCAAACAAGTGTAAAAATGTAAAGAGATACATTTTTCTATGCTATATTTAGCCTGCACTTTAGTGAGAGGATGAACTTGCTTCAAACTCATACTAAAGTAGACATTCAAGAGGGATCCAATCGTACCAATGTGGATGAAAAATGATGAAAAAGATCAAAGGAGGTTGCACAAGCCCCTGAGATCCAAGATCCTAATTCAAGCCGACATAAACACAAAAGGACACACACAAGGTGTATAGTATGCAGCAGAACAAGATACACAAACATGCAATGGCAAGAACTATAAGAAAGGAAAATGAGAAGAAATAGAAATAAGAATGAGTTGGATCAAGCTTTGACCATTTGTCCAACACGATGTGGATCAGATCTAGGTTGTTTATCCAAAAAAAAATGCATACTCACTTTGGGGCAACAAAACTCTTGGTTGTCTATTGGGTGAGAAGTCCCAAAAGGTGAGAAACATACACTCATGGCTGGCATGCACTCACACACACGTAGGTGGCTATGGGGAAAGTTATGCCTCGGATTGGGCTTCCCACTCAAACCATACCAAAGCTATACCTCCTGATAACTTTAATAGGGTGCCAAAATGAAGATGATTTTTGTAAATGTTTTTGAATGTCATGTAAATATTTTGTTAAAAGGGATTTCACTTTGTTCATGTAAGGTCTTCTTTCTTAGGGAACATTGTGTCTAATGTTTCCAAGAGAGGACAAGTGAAAAGTGTCAGATTGTTTCCCATGGGATGCCTCGTTTGCATCATGCCATGTCAGATGATCATACACTCTTGGATGACATAAAACCCAATGACACCACCAAGAAGAGGACACATCACAAGAAAAAATAAAAATCATGCCATGAAAATTTTACCAAAAGATGTCATCTATGTATGCCCCCACTTTAAAGTGGTTGCTACACCATCACTGTGAGCAATTGCTTTAAAGTAGCCAATGATAAATGAAAGAAGACATGAGAGCCAACTTGGAAATCCTTATTCCAAGTCATATATTTCCAAATGAAGCTACATCATGGATAAGTAAGTCACATGCAAGTCAACTTAAGACATGTCGTGGACATCCCAAGCTTGCTCTTATACATTCATGAAAGGTTAATGACTAGCCAAAAGAGACAATGACAAGTGGCATACAGAGATAAGGCTTCCTAACCTCTTGCCCCCACTTAGTGCAAGAAAAGGTTGAGTCTGAAATGGATGATGATGTGTTGCTCCTTGCAATAGTGATTATGCTATTATTCTACAACTATTACATGGCAAGGAGCAACAACCAATGTTATTTATTTTGATAAGGAAATAAAGTTTATGCTTGATACATATTTAATGAGATGTCTATCAGTTTAGGATGTACCAAGGTTAAAGTTGTCTTGGAAGAATTGTTTGTGATAGTGTTGAAATTAGATGAAGGTTTGTGTTTTGAGGGACAATAACCAAGATCATTAGGCTTTATAGCATCACATCCTTTTCCAGGTTGCTTCAGAAGTTCAAAAAGTTTTGTTGCTTTTGTTGGATTTGGTGGTTGTTGAATTGCCTCAAAGTTTTTCTTGGATGTTTTTGGTTTTAAGGTGGTTGAAATGGATGTTTTTGATATGACCTCTTTTTCTCTTCCCTTTTTAGACTTCTTTGTTATGATCATGTATTCCCCCATGGATGTAGAAATGAAATCAAAGGTTTTCGAAGCCTCTTCCAATAACTATGTGGCTTCTTCAATTTTCTTTTGTCTTTCTATATCATTTTGTTTAGTATTGATCATAGCACATGTAACCTTTTTCTTTTGAGTAGTAGAAGGTGACTTGTCACAAACTCCTAACATTTGGGTCAAGGGTTGATTCATATCAAGCAATTCAAGATGCTTCAAAGTGAGGTTGATTTTTGGTTTGCACATGACAGTGTTGATGTTTGTTTGCACCATGATACTTTCCCTATTAGGAGAGTTATTAGGAGAACTAAAAACTAGATGTTAATGACATTCAATGTGTGGTTCTTCACTGTTGACTTCATCTCAAGTAAGGGAATGATCCATGGTTGGATTTTCTTCCTTGGTAATGATGGTGTTTCTTTGTTTGATAATATTTTCCTCATGATTCTCATCGATGGGATCTTGTAACACCATAATATCTTCTTTACCAATAGGAGAGATATTAGGAGAAGTGTAAATTTGATCGTTGTCCATAATTTCATCCTTGTTCTCTAAGGTTTCATTCTGTTGTGCCATAATATTTACCCTAGGAGGAGATCTTTTAGAAAAGTGACAAACAATAGGTTCATCACATTTCAAGGCTTGATTTGATAAAGTAGCTTCATCACTCATAGGAGAGGCATTAATAGAAGGATAACTAGGAGTTTCATGGTTACCAATGATTGGATTTTTTTTGTTCAAGTTATAGGTCTTCCCAAATGGTAGGGGCATCAAGAAAGGGAGGAATAAGATTTTCATAAGTCTCAATAGGGATATCTTCTAACACTAAGCTATCTTCTTCATGTCTAGAGAAGATATTAGGAGAATAAAAGGTTTGATTGTCATGATTATCTGCATTTACATCCTCGTGTCCTATAATTTCTTCTTGAGTAGGACAGGCAGGATTGTCATAGCTCTCAAATATCAATATATCCTCCACACAAATGTGTTTTTCATGATCATTCTTGATTGTATAGGGGATGTGTTGGAAGTAGTGGCCATGATCTTAGTTTCGTGTGTTATAATGTCTTTGAAAGGGGGAGGAGAAGGAAGACAAGCAAGTCTTTCATGTTCTTCAATGTTTTTGTATTATTTTAGCAAGATATCTTTGTCATCAATGGGAGAGATATCAGGAGAAGAACAATGATGATTATAATGATTATCGATGCTTGCATCCTTTTGTGTCAAATCTTTAGTGGATGATCTTAGTGAGAGGAATTCCTTAAGGGATTCATCTAACATGTCTAATTCATCACTACTAAAGGGCTTGGATGAAATGCTCTTTCTAAATTGAATCATTTTTTGAATTGGTTCTTTTGTTTTTTTTAATTTTTTGTTTTTGTTTTCTAATGAATCTAATCTTAATGAACTAGGAACTAATGCTAAAAATGAAAATTGTAAAAATCTAATGCTATACATGATTGCCATGAATGGAAACAATGCTTATTTCTAATGATTTAAATTTAATAGAAGCTATGCAAACTTAAAATGCAATGTAAAGACATAGGATGAAATGCAACTTTTCAGATTTCACACAAGGTAATGTACTAATTATATTATGCAATGATCTGAAAATGAAATGTTGTGAATGCAAAATTGAAATTAAGAAATGCATGAAATGAGCCAAATTAAGCTAGATTTAATGAAATGCATTTACAGAAACTCAACCAACTGATACAGATAGGTAATGGCAGCAAACAAAAGCTTAAAAATAGGGTTTTCAGTTCTATAAATGGCAGTTTTGGGGGTGTACAAAGACTAAGTCACCCAAGGTGGCGAATGAGTCCCAGTGGGGATTTTTTTAGAATTTTCAAAAAAAATGATTGATTTTTATGTTTTCTATGTTGTATGATGCAGACCAAAGATGCAAATGCATAATTTCAAAAAAAATTAATGATTTGAGATGTAAAAAATGCAACCTATATGCACTTTCACTATTGCAAAATATGAAACCCTAGAATGCAACTTAAAAAATCCAATGAAATGTTAACGCAAACTAATTCTAGGATAATGATGGACTCCAAATCAGTAAAGAAGGTATTCAAAAAGTGGGTTCACCAAAATGAACCAAATTTTTTTGGAGATAGGCACTCTCTTACACTTCTAGGGTTTTGCACCTAAAAGGAGAAAGGTATCCCAAAAATCTATGGTGGTTCACTCAAGAATAATGCAAATATGATTGAAATGTATCAAAGGATAATGACCTAAATGTTGAAAACTAGTAAAAGATATTGACTAATGAATGAAAACTAAAGAAATGTAAAGTGTTTGAAAACATAGTGTAGTATGCAAACATATGATAAATAACCTAGAAATAACCATGAAACAGAACAAAAAATTGTAAAATTGAATGTGTGTACCTGTAAATGTGTTGAATACTAGAATGTGGATTGGAAATGTTGCTAATTCTAAAATTTTGACCTATTGGGACACTTACGCCATTCTAGGCAACTTAGTCCCAAATCTAGAAAACTGTTTCAAAGCCCATTTCAGCCAAATGGGTATCTGAATCTACAAAAATTTCTGACAAACATGTACAGTGGGACTAAATCTCCATTGATGGAAACTTAGTCCACTTTGGCTTTTCTGAAAATCCAAAAGTGGAGTCAAAAGCTCTCAATTTTCTCTTTCTGTTCCTCCAAGTGTCCGATTTTGAAACCCTAATTTTTGAGGCTATAAGTGACTTTTTGTGTAGATTTTGACCTTGTTGATAGGGAGATGAATTCAAAAAATTTGAAACCTATTCTTCAATCATTTCCAATTCATTCAACCACCTAAATCTACAATCACATAAAGGAAGAGAGAGAAAATGTTGATTGTTAGGGATTGGGGGCTTTCCTTGGTCAAACCCCGTTTAGGTAATTAAACCAAAATGATAAAATAATGAATCATGAAACATGAAACAATACAATTAGATACAGTTTTCCATGATGAAGGATCTTGAATTTTTGCAACAATTGATGGGGAATCTTGCTCTTGAATGCCTTAGATGAGTTGAATTGATAGCATGTAGGCTTGATGATACTTGGATAATGGATGGATGAAAGGTCTCCTTTTATAGAGGAGAGTTAAGTGAATGGATATAATAAGGAGCATGATCAAGGGCCAAGATTAAATTAGAAAATAATTTTATCAAGGGTGGAGGTTAATTGAGAGAAGAAAGACATTGATAGATAAAGACTTGAGGTGGAAGATAAGATTGACACATAAAAAGAGGCTGTTGGAGAAAATTATTTAATTTAGGTGGCAAACATAGGAGAAATAAATAAAATATTGATCTTATTTATTTAAAAAGAAAGGTGAGAACAAATAATTAGATAATTAAATAATTAAATTTATAATTATTTAATTATAGAGGAAAGGTGGAGTCTTAAGCATTAAATAATTGAAAACATTTATTTAATGGAGAGAGAAGGGATAATTAAATAATTAAAATAATTATTTAATTAGGGAAATAAAGAGAGGATAAATAATTAAACATTTATTTAATTATAAAGAGAAAAGGCTAATGAATAATTAAATAATTGAAATAATTATTTAATTATAGAAGAAGAGGGAAAAGCTAACTTTTGAATTAAAATAATATTTGATTCAAAAGTGGGGAAAAAGGACCATTTAAGGCATAAAGAAGCATAAATTTGAATAAGGTGGGCCCAAACAAGTGTGAAAATGTAAAGAGATACATTAAATTTCTACGCTACACTAACTTTATAGATGGAGAAAACATTGAATACCCTATAGGCTCAATGGTTGTTACTGGAATGTGGCTTAGAAGGTACCCACATAAGAGTGTTAATGTTTGGCTATTTTAGGAATTTGACACGCATCGAAAGATTCTCCATTATTTGAACCTTGTGATGGCATCCAATGTTCATTTGATCAAATATGGGGGTAGACCTTTGAACAAGACCTTGCGGAAGGTTTTTGAGTTTGACCATGAGGCAATACTTGGCACAATAAAGAGTAGAGTAGACCCGTATGGTTCATTGGATTAATTTGTAAGTATGTGCATTGGTTCTTATTAATTTGTAAGTATGCACATTAATTTGTATTAAAATTGAGAGTATGTACATCAAGATTAGTTGATAGTTAGACCTTTCATTTCTATATTTCAAGTTTACATATGTTTTGGTTCCAAGTTTGTACATATGTTTTGGTTCAAATTTTACATATGAATATTGTGCAAATTATATGTTTTGGTTCAATACATAGCATAGACAAGGTAGTGAGAATTGACAAGCTCACTACATTGTCAATGTGGTAACATTGACAAGGTTTGATAAAATGCCTCTAAGAGGGGAAGGGAAATAACTAGAGAGCCATGAGAGATATAGAGGTACATGGAAATTCCATGGGAGACCTAGATGGCTTCTAATTGGTCGATGGCAATTCTTTTACTAGGTTGCCAATTTGGTGAAATTGGCAAGGTAGTGGGTTGTTTGAAAAAAATGCATCCAAGAAATGGGGTCTCACGGTGAGACCCCATTTCTTGGATGCAGCCCTCAAACAACCACTCTGCCAATTTCCTCCTGCTGTCAATCCAAAAGTAGGGTCTCGCGGTGATGTACATCACCGTGAGATCCATTGGACCATCTGTGAGACCCCATTTCTTGGGCGCATTTTTTTAAACAACCCACTACCTTGCCAATTTCACCCACTAGCTTGCCAATCCAAGAAATGGGGTCTCACGGTGATGTACATCACCGTGAGATCCCATTTCTTGGACCCATTTTTTCAAATAGCCCACTACCTTTCCAATTTCATTGTGATGTATCAAATTGCTTCTAGTGTTGACCAAGCTATATGCCTTTCACATGTACATTTTACTTATGTCAATGCTCTACTTATTTTCTTTAACTTGTGGTCTTTATTTTGATATTTACTTATTCTTCCATTCTATCATGTTGAATAAGTGGAGAGCTACAAACATTATAGATAGGAAATATTGTATGATTTTTTGTCATGCTTTGTTAGCTTAAAAATGTGATTTCCTTATGTATTCATTCTTATTTGTTTGTGTCTAATCATATCATGATCTTGTTGGTGATTCATTACTCATTTTGTATGATTTCATGTTGCTATATCAGATAAAGGGTGCAATAGGTACATTAGATTATGTTGATTGAGGTGTAGGGGTTCATATTTCATTCAATCATGATAGTTGAGGTTGTAGTTTGGTAAGTATTTTTTGAGTGTTTCAATTCATAGTACATTGGTAATAGTATTAGGTGTTTCATTGTATTATTTCATGAGCTTATAGGAAATATTGTATGATTTTTTGTCATGCTTTGTTAGCTTAAAAATGTGATTTCCTTATGTATTCATTCTTATTTGTTTGTGTCTAATCATATCATGATCTTGTTGGTGATTCATTACTCATTTTGTATGATCTCATGTTGCTATATTAGATAAAGGGTGCAATAGGTACATTAGATTATGTTGATTGAGGTGTAGGGGTTCGTATTTCATTCAATCATGATAGTTGAGGTTGTAGTTTGGTAAGTATTTTTTGAGTGTTTTCATTCATAGTACATTGGTAATAGAATTAGGTGTTTCATTGTATTATTTCATGAGCTTATTAATGTTTCTTGTGGTCATATTGAGCTTAGTTTCAAATCCTTTCAATCCTTGTTAATGAATTATGTATGTGATTTTTGTTTGAAAACTTCTTTGTTAATGAATTATGTATGTGATTTTTGTTTGAAAAATTCTTTGTTAATGAATTACATATGTGATTCTTGTTTGAAAACACCCAATATATAATTTGTGTATGCTTGAGCTTGTGATACAAGGTACCCACCCTTAATATATGTATAACTACAAGTATGATAGATTCCTACTTTTATGGTTGCCTATTGATATATCCTATTGAGAGCCAACCTTGGGCTTAGTGACATATGGATATATTGAGTTAAGTAGATATGAGGAAAGCTTGTGAAGCTATGGTGAAATGTTCATTGACTAGGAGAAATCCTACTAACCATACATTTCTATGTAAGATTCCTTTGACTTCTCCTTACTAAATGGACCTTTGAGTGATCCATAGTGCTAACATATATTGTATTGTTTTGCTGCATAAGTATTATTAGTACCTATTATTATTAGTGCTAAACTATATTGTATTGTTCAATTAATTTTTATGAGTTATGCACGATCACAGTCATAAAAGGGGTAGCAATCTCATGAAAACCATGAGATTTTAAGAACAAGAGTTATAAGCGCATACTTGAAGGTGTTTGAAGACATTAATTAATGGAAAATTTCTCAAAAGGTTGCAGACCTTAGTTAAAGGGAGTGCAATTACAATAGGAAAGAAAGTCCATAAGGATTCAAGAGGGTAGTCCTTAAGTCTTGAAGACAATGAGTTGCATTTAAATATTAGAGGATAGTCATACAAATGATAGTCAATAGAAGGAAGCAAGGACACTTTATAGTACAATAATATAAGGTCTAATATACTCACAAAGGAAAGTATTTGTGTTGGTTTAGCATTGTTAAACATTCATTTTAGTTCTTTTTTCATTGTTATGCTTGTGCAAAGTGGTATGTGATCTGTAAAGAGAATTTCATTTCCTAAATCGCCAAAACAATGCAAATATTAGTGGTTATATAAGTCTTACCACTATACAAATTAAAGAGGTATCATTTTTTTATAATTTGGAGGCAATACATACAATGCTTATATTAGAATTGGAATCCAAGGATATTCAAGTTCAAAGGCATGTCAATGGTTGTTGTTGACTTCAAAGAAGATGTTGCTCTCTAATATTCAAGTTCAAAGGCATTTTTTCAAGGTTAATGTAGGTTCACATGTGACATCAAGCATCCTTAGGCACCCTATAGGTTATGATTTTGTATCCCTTCACGTCAAATCACTCCAAGCTATGTTCAACTAGTTTGATCCCTTAAGAGTCCAAAGTGCAAAATGGTTGCAATCTTTGATAGGATATTACTCAGAAACTATGAAAAAAACTCTTCATCTGAGACTACGAGATTGCGTTGGGACCCTCTACAATAACCTCTCT
>VDFB02046331.1:0-24855 GCA_007258455.2 Sequoia sempervirens | reverse complement strand
GAGAGATAAACGAGATAGAGAACAAAAGAGATGAGGAAGAGAGTAGAGAGGGGGAGATGTGAGACTTAACCCTAAACTAGATATATACCCATTTAATCTGAAACCCTATACCCTATACTGACAGTTCCCTAAACCTTATCCCTCAACCTTAGCAACTAAAGCCAATAGGTTAAACCCTTAACCATATACTCATCCCTATACCCTAAACACTAAACCTATACCCTAAACCCATAAACCATAGGCCCTACACCCTAAATAATGAATAATTTAGAGATATTATCATATTAAGTGTTTAGATTTGTTATTATAAGCATCTTAAGTGTTTAGATTTTTATTCTAAGAATCTTAAGTGTTTAGATTTGTTATTCTAAGCATCTTATCATCATTTCATGCTTTCATCTTAAGTGTTTAGATTTGATATTTTAAGTATATTATCATCTTACGTGTTTATTACATTTCATATCCATAACATACATATACATTCTTCATTAGATACATTCTAGATCCATTTTAAATTGGATACATATATCTACATTAACAATCACCTACACATGTCATAAATCACATACACCAATACAAACATCATTATTAGTACATTTATAGCATAATCATCATTAAAACATAAGCCAGTCCTAATCATCATATAACTTATCTCCTCAACTCCATTGATCTAGTTGATCTCCTTGACCTCCTTGATCTATTGTTCCAAAGACTTCTGGATTCGATTGTGTGTAATTTTTTACATTCGATTGGATGTAAAAAATTACACACAATCGAATCCAGAAGTCTTTGGAACTCCTTGATCTAGCTGATCTAGATGATATGAGATCTATATAGCTTTAAAAAACATGTTTGTGCTTTTAACTTAACAAAAAATGTATGTGTTTTTCTACTATTTGAGCTTACAATGGATTTAACTTACCAAAACCCTATGCACTTAACCCTAGTTCACCTATACACTTAATCCTAAAATGTATACCCATAACCCTAAGCTCTATACCCACAACCCTAGATACCCTATACAATCAACCCTAAACCCTATCCCTCAATCCTAAAACATAGAGAGAGAGAGAGGTAGTTCTAGGGAACTATTTAGTATATACCCTATACCCTATATTGTCAGTTCCCTAAACCTTATCCCTCAACCCTAGGAACTAAAGCCAATAGGTAAAACTCTTAACCATATACTCAACCCTATACCCTATACCCTTAACCCTAAAACCTATACCCTATGCCCTCAACCCTAAACCCTATAGATCTCAACCCTAGGCCTTAAAGACTATAGGCTAAACCCTCAATCCTCAACCCTTTACCATATACCCTCATGACCCTAAACCCTATCCCTCTTGACCTTGGATCCTAAATCCTATATAATAATCGATTACTATCTTGTTTGATTTATGATTTAATGTTTACAATATATATTAACTCAAAGTGAGATAGTAAGAATAGATTTTAGATAAAAATAGTGGTACTTAAACATGAAATTGAGATTATGTTGATCTACCTTTGCATACATAAATACATAATTTTCCAATTTTAAATTTTAAATATTGTAATGTCGACTATACTAATTTCCTTTAAAATAAGATACTCAGTGATTTTAGATTTATCCCCTCTTCAATAATTTCATTTTCTTTATGTGATTCATGAACCAACAATTTATTTATTTTCTTTATTTGTTTACCCGTAATTTTACAAATCGCGTACACATTTTGGTATGGCAAAACACACACATGTTTTGTATTTAACAAAAAATGTATGTGTTTTGGCTTAAAAAGCATGTGCATGTTTTATCTTGCACAAAACACGTATGTGTTTTCTCTTGCATAAAATAGGTATGTGTTTTCTCTTGCACAAAACATGTATACATTTTGGCTTGTACTTAGGCTCTGATGAAAAGCCTTAGGTTTGGATGGTTCATGTGCCTCATTTTCACATGATTTTCTCATCCATTATCATTTTTCAACTTGCTCATCATTAGGTTTACACATTATTAAATCAAATCTTAGTAAAATTACCACCATAATTTCACACATCTTCTAAGATTTGTAACCATACATTTTTTTAAAGATTTCAACTACATTAACATGTTTATTTTTAGTTTCTTTCACTATTGTTTCTATAGTTATCACATACATATGCATTTTTCAACTTTTTTTAATAAATTTTGACCTACTTGTCCAAAACTATTTTTTTTTATATAATATTGTTCTACACTTCATTCTTTAGACATTGGAAAAAAAATTCATTTTCGATTATTTCATGGTGCAAGTTATGTGACGTGCATGCTCGATGACACAATTTTTAAGATGCATCCACTTTGCAAAATCATTAAAAAATGTAATCAATAAAAAATTACAAAAAAATATACAACTTCTAGTACTCACTCTTAACTATATTTCTACCAATGGGTTTTTAAAAATACTAAATGCAACTTTAAAAACTAAGGGGTGCACGCTAGACACTATGTTATGTTTTTATGAAAAAATAAGAAATTTTTTGTGTGCACAAAGCATTTGATCCTATTAATCTTATAATTTTTTTTAAAAAATAGTAGTTTAGAAACTAGATTCAGAGTACTACAATTATTTTTCTTTTGGTATCTTCAAATTTTGAGTGCATGAATCTAAAATTACTCCTCCAAGTTTAGGTATAGCTGATTTCAAAAAAAGTGGCCACTTTTGACCCCTCGTTTTGTGCACCATCTTGGTGCACTTACCCATTCCACAGTTTCACTTTGAGGACCATCGCACCACCTAGACCCATTGAAATGGATAAGAGAACATCAAAGGATACTAGGGAGGAGCTAAGAGAATCCTCTCTCAAAATGGAGTATGAGAAATTGACAAGCTTCCATTGGGAAATATTGAAAAAAATCTACTCCTGTACACCTAGTGAAAGAACTTGTATCCTTTAGAGCTCCTTATTCTAGTTCATAATTCAACACAAGGGGCAAGTGAACCATATCATTTAATCCTTTCCAATTCCACCTATTTTCAAGTGAATTGGTCTAGATATTTTCCTCTAAAACTAAATAACTTGAGGCAAGAGAATTTAGAGTATCCCCAATAATAGGTCACAAGATCATCCTTATTTTAACATCACAAAACAATTCTCAAAACAATTCCCTCAAAACCATATTATGGAATAAATATTGATTTCATTTGAACTCACGATCCATTTTTATAGAAAAATTATGAGGTTAACCTAGCCCTCGATCAACTTCCCAATGCTGGTTAAACACACCCGAACATTAGATATCCAAAATATGTGCCACCTACCATCTAGATTAATGTAGATCCTTGAAATTCTAGAGCACACTTTCAAAAATATTTCTTAGATCTTCATTGACATGAACAACCAAGTTATCAACATCATTCATTACACTTCTCCAACCATGTGTAATCCTCTTTTGAAGGCTACTTGTGTGCCAAAACCTTTTCCAACTTGAAAAGTATGTATGTATATGTTGTGTACTATTCATTGAGAATTGGAGACAACATGTACTCCTCAAGGGATATGACAAATGTTCATTTTTTCCTCTAGCATCGCATCAAGTCTACTCTAGAAAGTTATGATGTCATTCAAACGTTTTGTCACAATGTCATTACATATGTGTTGGTTCTCCAAACTAATTCGCCAATTAATTCTAAATACTAGTGATATCTTATGCTTAAAGGTATTCTAGGAGGTTGGCCAACAAACAAGATATACACTTTATGATAAATTTCCTCTACACTTTAGGCTCTGCAACACCTAAATGGATTCCCCTTTATGACATCAAATTAAAATATGTAATATAACAACTAAATGATGTCTAATAGATAAATTCTCATACATTATGACAAGGATCTACAAATCATCTCATGAAAACATCTATTATCCATGTAAAACATCAAATTGATGCATGAGAAGGTAAAATAATTAAAATTAATTTAGAATTGACTTGGGATTTATCATTTTGAGTAATATTCTGACATTGGTGGGATATTTGAAACTAAATTGGTGCCTAGCTTAGGGATACAGAGTCACAAAGTCATATAACCTCAATTCATAGCATCTACACACATTTTGTTGGCCAATTTAAACATTATTATATTATACTAATATGACCTACGAAGAGCTAACAATGTGATCCTACTTAAAAATCCAATTACAACAAAAATATCCTTAGTATTTTCATTAAGTCCTAAATTTGTACTTCTTTCCTTAAATAAAAATCTATCAATGAAAATGACTTAGTGCAAAAAAATTATAGAGAACTTAAAAAAAAATGTTGTATTATTCAAAATGAGTATTGCATTACAATATGGAGACAACAACACATTGAAACATGTTTTGATATAGGACTCAATTCAAAATATATACATTGATGTTACAAATATTTTCTTACAAACTCAAACACCATATCCTAAAACATACTAAAGAATAGACATCCTACCCAAAATTACAATCCTCAAAACCCCTCAATGAAACCTATCTCCCATTTTAAAGATTGAATGAGCATGAAAGCTCAAGAGATGTTATGATATTTCTTGGAAATATTTGTAAAAATTCAAAAATATAGCATACCACTTCGAGGGGGTTACTCCCAATAATCAAAAAGTATGATATGAATTGAACAATTGATGATTTGGGAGGAACATCTCCACTTTATTTATAGGATTAACTATGTAGGGACATACCCCTTCATCCTAATAAAGAGTAATTAAGGTATTAACTAATACTAATGTTAAGGTTAAACATGTCAAAAGTTCTTAACTTATTATACTTAGGCATATATATTATATTCTTAGGAATGGTGATATAATTAGGTTCATAATATTAGATGGAATATTAGGGACCTAACATGTCCCTCCCCCCAAAAAGCATTTTCCTCAATTATGGATGCTTTAGTATGATTTTTTCATCTTCTCATGTGGCATCTTCAATTGGAATATTCTTCCACTTGATTAGGAACTCAAAGATAGCTCTATGTCATAATTGTTTCACTCTTTTCTCAATAATTTTCTTAGGTTGTAAAATAAACTCACCTTCTTCATCTAAATCTGGCAAGTCTAACTGGACTAGAATATTGTTACCTATTACTTTCTTTAAACAAGAGACATGGAAGATTGGATGAATTTTGGAAGAGGGAAGAAGGTATAACTTATAAGCTACATTTCCTATTTGATGGAGAACATTATAGGCACCGTAAAATTTAGGTGTGACCTTCATGCTCTTATGTTTTGTAAAGGTTCAATTTGTTTATAAGGTTGTAATCAAAGAAATACCCAATCTACCTCTTCAAAATGCCTCTCACTACGATGTTGATCAACTTGTTATTTCATTTGATTTTGAGCCATATAACTAAATTATCCTTAAGGATTTTTAGTATTTCTTGAACATGTTGAATATGGTCCTCTATTCCATGAGATTTAGAATAATATTGTAAATAAGAAGTAGCAAATGATGGAGAGTATCGATAAAGAGCCTCAAATGGATTCATTTTAGTGGATGTGTGAAATGATGTGTTGTACCACCACTCTACTAATGGTAGCCATTTGGACCATTGTGTTTTTTTTATCAAAGGAAAAACAACGTAAATATCCTTTTGAACATTTATTCACAATTTATGTTTGGTCATCTAGTCGTGGATAATAAGAGGAACTATGTATTAGTTTTGTACTCCATGTTGTAAATAAGTCTTTTCAAAAAATGCTAGTAAAGATAGGTTTACAATCACTCACTATGATTTTGGGAATTCCATGAAGTTTTTGTACATTTTCTATGAATATTTTGGCCACAATACTGGCATGAAATGGATAAGAGAGTCCACAAAAATATGCATACTTGGCGATTCTATCCATAATAACCAAAATTACACCAATATTATTAGATTGTGGTAGACAAGATATTGTTGAAATATAATTTCTATTTATTGAATGTATTGACCTCTCCATATTGATCCAGAATTTTAGGCATCAAAGCCTCTTCTAATTCCTCAAAATAATATAATTTTTCCTTTGACTGAATATCTAGTTTACTTTGAAAACCAAATATGTCACTTATCAATCCCAATGCTTCATGTGTGGTTATCAACTCTGCATGGGGCACTTGGATCAAATTTGGATTGCATGTAGATGGTCCCCATCACTGATATTCTTGGAATCTATGTAGTCAATATATCCGTTAGATTGGCCTCATTTTGTAAATGTCTTGTGTATACTTTCTTAAAATTATTATAACTAGACCATGTATCATCCAATTTGTGTAATACACAAGATAATATATGGCCTAGGAGATCTCATCAACTAGATTGACTATTTTCTTCTTACCTTTCTCTTTAGAAATATTTTTTCTTCCCTACCTTGCTTTAGTTGTTCTTTCAACTCTTTTATTCTTAAATTGAAGGTCTCTCTATCCTAAAAAGTTGTGTCCATAGAGCTATATTGAGGGGTAGTAGGCTCAAATGTAATTATTCGAGGAGGAGGTATTGGAGACTACACCCTAGTGTACTCTTGATCAATATTATATAATCTTTTTGTAGCTTTTCAAAATCTTCTTTTAACAACCTCACTGAATAGTGTTGTGTTCACAATTAAAGATGTTGCTTGTGGCATTGTGGTGTCAACCAATCTATTGACAATAAAGTTACTAGTCACTTAATTGATATCTCTAGTTACTTGAGGCTTTTGGTTCTTAGGGGAAACTTCCCATATGACCAATGCTTCAAATTTAGTGTTGAACCTAGACCCAAAATATAATTACCTGGTCTGGTCTTTAGAAGTTAGCACTTCTCCATCAATATCTTGCCTTCTAATTGTATCTAGAGCAATATATGAGTCTATGTCCCATCTTGGTAATAAAAAAAACCCATTTTCTTGACCAAATTCCTCCCATCTTTAGGATAAATTTTATTGACATGGAAGTCTTCTTTCATGAATTTTTTGGTCATTTCTTTCATTTCATCTTCTTTAGCCTCTTCCTTTTTCCTTGTTTAACTTCTGAATGAATATATATCCACATTTTTATTAATTAGGAGGTTCTTGAATTCCTTGGACTTCACCAAATCACCATTAGATAAGAATTTTGTGCATGCTAGAGCTCTTATGTCATTCACACAATCTCCCTTGCTAAAAGGTCTAATTGTAATCTATCTTAGCAAGGCTTCAACAATTTGCACTCTTTGTGGAGAGGTAAGAATCTAATTTACTTTATCAATGACCATAATATTTTCCCCCACCTCCATTGGTACTGAGTAATTAATAGGGTGATCAACCAATGGTTGAATTCCTCCTTGTTAGCTGATTTTTTCTTGTGAAGGATCAATTCTTGCAACCTCAACTACCTCTACTCCAGATTGTTGAACTGGTTATTCAATTTCTATGGGGACATTCGTTGTAAGATTCAAATTAAAGACTTACTGAGCGGTCCCATGGGGGGGCTTGGGCTTCTATTTTCATGGAGCAGGAGGTCCCATGGAAAAAAAAAATTGTGCTACGGGATTAATTGGAATCTTTTCCAAAAAAATAGGAGCCCCTACAGTATAGGAATGAATCTTTCAGCTGGTGAAATTGGGGTGGTGTTAGAAATTGCCCCTACAGCTTAGGAATTTTTTAGTAAGTTTTTCTACGAGTTGTCTATCACTTTAAATTTTAAATTCCTAAAAAAACCAAAAAATGAGAGAATTTTTATTTATTTATTAATTTTTATCAAAATACTCCATTTTGCTCCTTAAATTTTAGAGCTCAAGCTTTTAAGTTGAATTGCAAAACTGAATTCATGGGACCACCAGCTTTAAAATATTCCTAAAAACTCTCAGCAGCACCCACTGAATTTTTTTAGGAAGCCCCCCTCCATGGAACAGTACCCTTAACAAATTAACTCTTTATTTAGCATCATTAGGAGACCACCCTTAACATTCAATAAGGTTTTAGATTGGGCATCAAATTTCTTAGCAATTGCCCTAATCAACTCATTAATGAACACATTAGGGAACACAAATCTTCCTAAGTCCAATTCCATATATCGGAGATGGGATGGACAACATTACTACACCTATGACAGTAATTGAAAATGTCCCAACCCTTAAAAGGGATAGTTGCATATGCAACAAACTCCTCCTTGTCAATGAGCCTATCATATGAGCCTATCATATGGGATTTTTGTTCATTAATGAGTTGATTAGGGCAATTGCTAAGAAAATGTGCTGCAATAACACATTAACACCTGTCCACATGGGCCCAAGGAAGGAACAAAATACATCAGCTTGTTTCATATTGTGGAGGACACAGGACAGGATAACACATAAAACAAATCAGATTTCAATGTCAAAAGACATTACGTAAGCGGCACAATAAGTGGGAACTATGGGTCCCGAGTTCGAATCTCTTCCTCCGCATATTTATAAAATAAAAATAAAAAAATTCAGAAAAAACAGCGTACAATCAAATGCAGATGCTTTAGCATACGTAGCTGCTTAGCTTAGCTTTGTGGACTGCCCATGTGATGATGTAAACGTGTTCCTCTTCATTATTTTTTACACCGATCTAACTTGATTTTAAAATTGGTGTGTTCAGACAGAAGATCTTTCAGATCTTGAAATGGCATAAATGCCAAGTTTGGGTGTGCACTAAGCTATGCGTCACCTTGTGAGACAGTGTTTCCTTAGTGAAAATGGCAAACATTGACATGATCTATAAATAATATGGAAGATGTTTTGAGGATTTGGAAAATACTTTGATTGTTTTTCTGGTTATTTTGTAAACTATAAGGGGAGGTCACTCATGAGTTAGGCTGTCATTTAAACCCGGGTCAATATTGATAAAGTCTCAAGGCTTTATTGTTAGATCCAGTCTGTAGGTTAAAAATTATTTTGATTATGAGATAATATAAGATTTCAAGATGTTCTTTGTTGAATTTTGCATTCATGGATCAGTTAGGATTTGAACCTATGACCTCTCGTTGTCATTGGAGTGCTCTACCATTCAGCTACCAGCCTGCTTTGTGGCTAGTCCATCTTCAGTTCAGGTGTGGCTTTTTTCCAACACCCCCCCCCTTAAGCTACATTTGTTGTGCTTGGGGCTCCTAGGCTACCGGCTTGCTTTGTGGCCATCCCATCTTTAGTTCAGGTGTGGTTTTTTTCCAACACCCCCCCTTAAGCCACATTTGTTGCGCTTGGGGCTCCTATGCTATCGCCCTACTTTGTGGTCGGTCCATCTTTAGTTCAAGTGTGGCCTTTTTCCACCCCCCCTCCACAATAAGACATATTTGTTGTGCATATGGCTCCTAGGCTACCGCCTTGCTTTGTGGCCGGTCCATCTTCAGTTCAAGTGTGATTTTTTCTAACACCCCCCCATAAACCACATTTGTTGCACTTGGGGCTCCTAGCCTGGTCTGGCTCTGATACCATGTTGAATTTTGCATTCATGAACCGGCTAGCATTTGAACCTAGGACCTCTCATTGTCGTTGGAGTGCTCTACCACTGAGCTATTGGCCCGCTTTGTGGCTAGTCCATCTTCAGTTCAAAATAAATCAACATTTATTGAGTCTTTCGTTTTTCATCATTGAGGATAAATGTTTGATTTTCATTTTGAGGGTAATAAGCACATGCTATTTAAAATGGGTCAATTGAAACATTTATCTAGTACAATTTTTTTTTTTGGATCACTCAATTATTTATTGATTAACAATAATAATCAAATGATGCAAAATAAATTTTGGACTAGATAATTTTTTTAATTAACATGTGTTTATTAGCCACTAGAATGAAATTTTAGTCATTCAATCAATAGAACAATACTAGGTATAAATTCATTCATATTCTATATTCTTTTTTATATTTAAAAACCGATATATGTTTTTTAATAATTTTTAGATAATTTTATATTTATTTTGTTTTATATTTATACATAATTTCAATATATAATCTATATATAATTTCACATATAAGTTTATCAAAAAATTTTCAATTCTTGAACATCTCACATAAACATGTTTGGAAAAAAGGTTTCCATTTACAAATGTGTTATTGAATGTTATTGAGTGCAAGAATATTGATTATTTTTAATGTATCGATATTATTAGCTTATCTAAAAATTAGTTTACGTTTAATAAGAAATAATACTCTAAATAATGTATTTGTATACTAAAATATTAAAACTGAACTTCTTATCAATAAAAAAAATTATAATATTATATATTTTTAACATTTAATTTTCCATGGCGGTGAATTGCTAGTGGCGGTGAATTTTCCCACAGTGAATTGTTGACGATGAATTTTGTGTCAGCGGTAAATTTTCCTAGAACCCTATTTGTAATATGTCATAGATATATGGTTGAACAACCAAAAAAACTAACTTACAGTATTCATGTTATTGTTCACAACTGATTTGTACTATAGCATAGATATGTGATTAAGCAATCATTTTTTTTTCCCATGTTAAAAATTGCCACCATTAAAAGAAAGAAAGATAAAATTACATGCAAAAACTTACAAATATTTTCCATGTGATGATTTTTGAGGTTTATCCTCACTATTAGAAAGAAATTTCAATGATAGGAGAGGGAATGAAATTTTTGTAAGAAATTATGAGGGTTTTAATGGGCAAGAACTAAAACAGTCTAAAAGGCAATTGGTGCTTGCTATTTTAGTGGAGTTGTGACGATATAATGATAATTGCAAGGATATAATTGGGTTTACTTTGGGATTGAGGATTTGGATTCTTGGAATTAGTTTTATGACCAATTTCAACAACTATATGGAGGTAGAAGATTTTGTGAAGAACTTCATAAGGAAATATTGGTCAATGGAAAATATAACATGATTTTTTGGAACATTTGCCTACACCTTTAATCTTATTGACTCAACTTGATTACTTATCAAGTAATGGACAAACTTAATTTTGTTTAGTTCTAGAAACCTCAACTCAACTCTACTAAAAATCAGTTCAATTTGATAAAATAACCAAAACTTTCACAAAACAAAAATTTGTATGAATTGTATAATAAATTCATTTTTATATGACAACTTTTAACATCTTAAACAAAATCTCTCTTTTGACTAACTAATTATTATAAAATTGAACTAAGTAAATCGATTCAATGAAATATGACTTTGATTCAATTTATCAATTGATAAGTAGGAGGTATTTTTCCACAGCGTGTCAACAACTCAAGCGGGCTTAACCTTGGAGAAAACTCCCTGGTTAAGCGCGCTTGAGATGGAGCAGTACTGGGATGGGTGACCTCCCGGGACGGACCAGTGCTTCACCTCTGTGAGCATCACCTAGATGCAATGAGTGCTAAGTGGACCATTCGATATCATGAGAGATGGGTTCTTATTGAACCACTACTCATGAAACATGGGTCAATGAGTTTGACTCGAAACTACACGGTTGAATCCTGATAGCAATATCATAATTTGACACGCTGTGGAAAAATACCTCCTACTTATCAATTGATGAGCTAAAGGGCTCTATATGAATGGTTCATAAGGCACAACACTTGCAGGTTTTGCAATGGGGTAACAACTCAAACCTTGAGAAAACTCCGGCTTGAGATGGAGCAAGATTGGGATGGGTGACCTCCCCGGACACTTTTCACCTCTCGGAGCATCACCTAGATGCAATGAGTGCTAAGTGGACCATTCGATATCATGAGAGATGGGTTCTTGTTGAACCACTACTCATGAAACATGGGTCAATGAGTTTGACTCGAAACTACACGGTTGAATCCTGATAGCAATATCATAATCAATTTATCAAGTTAAAAAGTAGATTTTCTTACTTCGAATTTATTAATTTGGAATTGCTAGTAATAGTTTATTACAAAACTTTACAGTACCACAAACATTTACTATTAAAACATACGAGTTTAAAGACCATACGGTGAATGTTATACGCACAAGGTTGACGGTGGAAAAAGCTAGTTCTTTTAGCCCAAAGTTAAGAAGCAGTTTTAAAGTCGGCTTCATTTTCCTGTGTGTTCTTCGATTCCATCTCCTGGGCGCCGGACTCAGAAGCTGGATCTTGGACAGGGAATTCTGTGTACTTATAAAGAGAAGCACAGATGATGAAGTAAACCAAGTTGACAGCTTCGATGGCGGACAAAAGCCAGTAAAAATAATTAAGGCGACCAAGGTTGAGATTATCATCGAGCCAATCCGGTTTCCCATTGCGGCCCGTTTTGTTATGAACGACATTGAGGAGGATTGTGCTCAAGTAATGCCCCACAGCAGACGTGCAGGAAGAGAGCGCAATGGCCGTGCTGCGCATGGTGGGCGGAAACTGGCTATAGAAAAACTCTAGATGACCCACCGTGTGAAAGGCCTCTCCCAGACCCGTAATGCAGATCTGTGGAACGAGCCAGAAGGCGGAAATGGGAACCACGGCCGAAGGGTCGTCCGCCAGGCCGTGCCTTACCGCAGCGTTTCGCCTCTTTATTTCGATGAAACCCGCAACGAGCATTGAGACTGCGGAAATGGCATAGCCGATGCCCATTCTCTGGAATACTGTGATTCCGCGGCCCTGTTTTGTCATGCGGCGGGCGGTTGGAACGATGAGCCTGTCGTACAGCGGGAGCCACGCAATGATGATTAGTTGAGAGAAGACCGAGAAGGAAGCTGCCGGAACCTGGAAGCCGCCGGATCCGAGCTTTCTGTTCATGGAGAGGGCCTGCAGTACTGTAAATGCGTGGAGCTGAGAGATTGTTATTTGGCTCGCGATTCCGCAGGAGAAGATGGGCAGAGTTGCGATTATGGATTTTAGTTCCTCGATTTGGGGCGTGGAAGAGAGTCTCCATCGGCTACCCACTGATCCGTCGCTTAGTATGTCTTTCTCTGTTATAATGGCCGCCTTGTCCAGAAACCTGCCGTTCAAAAGCAAATATCTTTAAGGATTTTTGTTATGGAAAAGATTATGATAATAATCGATCAAGCCTAAGAAAATCGTTCTGCAGACATGGAATTCCTTATTCATAAAAAAGGAGAAGGTAGAAGGAGAATTAGCTGAGACAAAGGTATTAGCAAGAATTTGTAATGGCTTTCATGAATTCAAAATGATATTTTGGGAATATCATCCTACTTAACATGAATTTGATGATAGCCCAAGTGAAGATTTGGTTTCTTAAAAAAGAAGATTTTTCTAGCTAGGTTTGAAAAAGACTTGCTAGGGGATGTCCTTGATATATGCAACGGTACATGAGTCCCGAATTTGTGAAATGAGGTGTGTGTCTATGGCTTGGTGTGAGAGGATAACCCACTCTCCTCATTCACTTTGCAAGATTATCTCAAGCAACACATGTAGCTCAAATAGATAGTCTTTTGATTCTCTCCCTAATTTCTATACCCCACTAAATTATGTGGGTTTGAATCACCATTTAGAGATGAAGTCCAAGCCAAGTCTACTAAAAAGAAACTAAAATAAAAGGACTAACTATTTTTTATTTCCAAGATTGCCTTGTGACACAAGGAAAAGGCATGTATAGAATTATTCTTTTGGGGGAAATAAAAAGTGATTAAATGAATTATTTTGATTCTTAAGATAACCTTGTAGTGCAAGGGAAGAACATACGCATCTTTAAATCACAAAATATGGAAAACAAGTATTTTGACCTTAGAAATAAAAATGTGAGATGTGGATACAAATACACATAAGAGATTCCTTTGATTCCCAAGGTCACTTTGCAATGCAAGGGAATATAGCATACACACCTTTGGACACACAAGAAAAATAAGAAAGTTAATTCACTTTAAATAAAGCAAATGAAAACACACAATATGTCTAAAGTTGTTTCTTAGTCAAAGGAACCTACAACCCATATGTTAGTAGGTTTAGATTATGATTGGCATTTAAACAAAGGTTACAAAAAAAAAAGGGTTAATAAATGACATAAAAAGTTCAATAAAACCCTTGCAATAATTAGGATTAGTGAGAAAAGCTGAAAAAATAAGAAAATGACTAACTAAGGGCATATGTACTATTACACAGAGTGTATAGAACATAAAGAGTGCCTACACTATTATATAGAGCACCTACACTAAATAATTAAAAGATTAAAAATCTAGAGAGTAAACGCACTAAAACATGGTGTGGAAACACTAAATAAGATGCAAAATGCCAAAAGTTAGTGTAGAAATGCTAAAAATATAGTACAAAACCATGTAGAGAATATATGACATGAATGATTGTGCATACACCATTTAGTGTGTAGGTGAATTATAGAGAAGGGAAACTATGCTAAAACCATTCAAACAAGACTTAAGTGTGCATATGCCACACCAAGTGCACATGTGCCACAAGGTAGTGCAAATATACCACTACATAGAGCACTTGCACCACAAAATAGGGTTTAGGTTTTTAGATTTGATATAATGAAAATCCATTGAGGTAGAGTGCATATGCACCAAAATAGAGAGTGGATCCATTGTTATATAGAGTGTTTGTGCCAAACTACAAAAAATGGAAAATTCACGTGAAAATCTACAAAAATCAGTCAAAACACACATTACAAAAAGAAAATCAATTTAGTATATGGTCTAATTGGGCGTGTCAGAATGTGTATAACAAAATATAGAACAAAACAATGGAGAATAATTCATTAAACATTATTCTTATTCTATACCTAGTCACACCCCCAATTGAGTTAAGGTAAGTAAACAAACGACACAAAGGGAATACAAACCTTGTTAACATTGTGATGTGATCAAATGGTTGATTATGGTTGAGAGGTAATGTGGTTGTTCATTCCAATAGCATGACATTGTTTTGCATCCAATTCCTATTCTTGAAATAGCTTGTAGAATGGTTATTATAAATTTTGGAAGAGGATGATGGATGGATAGTATTTGATCATATATATTGGAGGGATGGGATTGATCCATTTGCAGTAGAGAATAAGAAGCTTACAAGTGGCATCTTGTGATTGGTGCACATGACTAGGGTAAAGATTGAAAGAGATAGAAAGTGGAGATTTTCTCAATTTTGATAAAGGGTGAGAAATGAAAGGGGGTCATTTTGGAGCCTTTTGCACTTAGAGCTTTGTTCATTTGAAACCATATGCAAGATTGACTTTGTTTATTTCAAATCAAGTGAAGGAATGTGCAAATGATTAATTAATTGACTAAACCTAATATATTTATTCAACTAATGATAAGAGAGATTTTAGAGGAATTAAATAAATATTATGTATTAATACAATTTATAGGAGAATGTTGGTAGAATGATTGATTTAATTAAATGAATTTATTTTATTCAATTACTATTTGAACTCTAGAAGAAAGACTTAATTGGTTAAATTAATTAAATAAATAAATACGTAATTTATTTAAATAATGTTGAAGGAATGGTTAAATTTGTTAATTAACTAATCAAGATTTATTTAATTAATGTTAGAAGAATGACTAAATAAATAATTTAAATAAATAATATTTAATTAATTATGTTGAAATCAAATATACAAGATAGCCTAGTGTGATGATGGAGAAAATGCGAAAATAAATTTTAGACCTAACTACAATGAGTTTATTACTTAGACTTTTTATACATAATCATACATGCTCCATGTTCAAAATAAACACTATATCCCTTCTCTTCAAGTTCACTAATACTTATTAAGTTGTGTTTGAGTGCAAAAATATAATACACATCTAGAATGTGTTTTTTTTTCACCTTGCTTGATTTTAATGTTTATTGTTTCATTACTCATAATAGACACACTTCATTATCATTCCCAATTTAACTTCTAACTTTATAGATTCATCTATGTTTGCAAACATGTCTCTACTTCTAGATATGTGATTACTACATCCACTATTCAAAAACCATACATCTTTTGTGCTTTGTTGAGCAATATTTTCTCTAAATATGTGATTACTACATCCACTATTTCTATTTTCAGTTCAATTTTCTCTACGAAAGTTTGCATTTTGCTTGTTCCTACACTCAATTGTCCAATCTTTTTTGCAATATTGACATTGAAATTGGAATTTATCATTACTCTAACCATGAGAGTGATTGTGGTTGCTATCTCTGCCTCTTCCACTTGTAGCATAGAAATTTGTGTTTGCAGTTGGTCTTATGCCACCATGAAATGTGGTTGTTCTTTTCTTGGAAAATCTCTTCCTCTGCCTCTATTGAAATTTGATCTACTGTGATTTAAAAGCATGTTCAAGGGTAGAATTGACTGTTCTATTCAGCCTTTGATCATGGGTATGTAAAGATCCTAACAACTCATCATCAGACAATTTTTCAAGTCTTTTGACTCTTTTATCGCCACTACAATGGAATCAAATTTAGGGTGTAGATTTCTAAGAATTTTTCTATAACCTTTTGATTCTCTAATGTTTCACTATGATATCTGATTTGATTTACTACGCTTACTGCATGGGTTAAAAATACATCTATAAAATATGATCACATGTAAATTTTTAAAATTTCTTTAAGCATTAACAATTTAGCTATTTTAACCATGTTGTTTGTAAGATCTCCAATGTTTGCTTAGATCTAATTGCTATTGCAACTCTAGGAACATGGATTCTGTTGAATAAAAAACATGGCTGTTGTATTCTTCTTTTTATTCTGTCAACAAATCTTTCTCTACTTGCGTCAATACATTGTATGTTGGTTTAGGAAATCCAGTTTAAATGAAATCTCACATATCTTAAAAGCAAAAGATGATCTTCATTTTGATGCTCCAAAAAAGTCCTAATTCTTCTCATTGAAAAGAAAAAATTAAGGTTGAGTGAGACTAATGCACATACAAACCATAACAAAACTGAAAAGATTAACTTCACCTGGTGTGGAAAGCCAGCTTACAGCCAACAAGAGTAAATTAAAGAAGTCTTAAAAACCAAACTTGTCTATCATATATTTACCAAAATTAGAACAGAACGGAATCAGGATAAATGTATCATAATCTCTTTTGAAAAAGGGGGAAAATCTAAGACAAAAATTACCTGAATCTGTCTGTGAGAGGAGGCTTGGAGCAGCCTTGGCCATGATAAAGGTTTGCAGCATCAGAAGGTAGAGTTAAATTCCACTTCCTGATAGATGCCACTATGACCTGTGCAAATCCAGTGAATGGACTGCCTTGTGGATAGTCATGGCGGAAAAGGGGAGCTCCAACAACAAAGACAAATGTTGATATGAGCATAAGCAGCGTACAGATACCAAACCCCAAGCTCCAACTCACATTGCTTTGAATATAAACAATAACAGTGACGGCCAGAAGGAGAGACACACTAATTGCAAAGTAATACCAATTAAAGAAACTCTCTATTTTATTCTTCACTTTGGATCCTTCCCCTTCTCCTTCCTGTTGGAACTGATCTGCTCCGAATGCCATGGAACATGGTCTTATCCCTGCAGACCCAATACATTTGAATAAGTAAACCAGCATAAGTAAAGCCCATTGTCCTTTGGAAGCCCCGTCACATTTTCTCGTTTTTTTCTGGGGGGCACTGCAAGGAGATGGTCGGAATCGAGGGATAAGTGCTGTGAGAGTCAGAAGAGACAATCCCTGCACATTAATCAAACAACAATATATGATCACTAATTGAATATTTGTCATAACCAATCCAACAACATATCACTAATTTACAATTTCTGATTACCTTCTGTAATCACTTTTACAGGTTCTACAGAAGAGCTTAAATGACAGGTGAGTTGTGATTTCAACTTAAATCCAACAAAAAATTAATGCACAGTCGGAAAATATTTGAGTATACTTTAGTAAGTAAAATGATTTCACTGTCACTTGTAAACCTCAAGTTCTACAGGATCAATTTAACACTGTCAAGCTTTCTTGTTAAGATATTCCAATAGGCCTGGTCACAAACATGAATCCAAAACCCTTTCAGCAGACCATTTCATTTTAACAAAAATAGAAATCAGAATGTTCTTCTAACTAGAAGTTTGAAGTAATTACCACTAAATACGAAACGCAACCGATGACAATGGTCCGAAATTTGCCAAGATAGGAATCTGCCACAAAAGCTCCGGGCAAGGTTGCAAGGCTTGTTGTCCCAGACCAGAGATTCAGTACATTTATCGCTACAACTTTTTGCATATTGTATTTCGTTGTTAAGTAGACGATCATGTTAGACCCCGAAGCCGCCAAAGCTACCCTCTCGCAGCTCTCATTTCCTGGAAACAATGTTTCATCATAAAACGAGGTTAAAAATACTACGCAAAAGTTTTCTTGCAATAGAATCTATACACATCTATAAATCAAAGTTTGTTATTAAGATACTTCCATTGATATTTGCTGCCGCAGCGTCGACTAAAAATATTAAAGTCCTTTGTCTTAAAGTTGGTTTAGGGTTTCGGTGTAAGCCAGGCAGCCGCCTGGCTCAACTGAGTTCTCCCGCTCCCTTGTTTCTCCGTGTAGCAGTGGCTCGTCATTATGGTAAAGCTGAGTGTCTTGTTTCTCTTATGCTAAGAGCGGATAAAGGTTCGAAGGCTTCTGTTGCTTGCTCCTGATATCTCTGCAACCGTCGCCTATTGTTTTCAGCGACACTTTGCAGAGTCTGCAGCTGGTCCTCTGTTCTTCCTCTGCTATCATGGCTCCCCGTTCCTAAAGGGATGACGCTGCTGGGGTAGGCGTAGGGTTTCAGCCATCTCAGGACAGGAATGTCTCTGCAGCAACGGATCTTGGGCAAGGCAAAGAAATTACTCGATTTTTGACATTACTTGCAGAAATACCTGTTGTTGAGAAGACTTGTCTTGTGGGAAAGGAATCATTACTTGCTGAAGGCATTGCTAGTTCAGCACCAACTCTAGAGTGTGCTCTCCTACCATTAGTGAAAAAGCTAACGGATGGAAGAATGTTGAAATCAGATTCAAAAGGTTTTAGAGAATATAGTTTACTGTCATGAACCCAACAATCGAATTTAAATAAAATCTGATAAATCTTGGAGGGGTATTACCTCTCTGATTTTTTTGTGCCATTGATGCTATTAACTAAACTTGGGGTTACCTGAGGGCTATTGCCCTTCCTCCTCTTTTTTTTTTTGGGCCATTTATGTTATTTAACTGAGCTTGGGTATTAATATTCTTAGGGGTGTGGTTGGTTTAAACCCTCCTCCATATGATTGTTTCTTGTTACTGGTTCTCATTTGTCTGTCCTTAACTTAGTTTTTTTTTGCTATTTATATTTAACTAATTGTCTAGGATTATCTAATAGCTTACAGGGCATTCATTCGAACTTTCTATTATAAGATTATTTCAGTTTTCCTTCCTTTTAAACTTTGATTTGAGATTTGAAATTATTGTATAAAGAATATAATTTTTATTCAAAATGACTTCTTTTGATATTAATAGTATGAGGTTTCCACAGTCCATGATCAAATAATGCTGCAATTTCTGGATTGTAACTGTGTGTGATCCTTTTTGCATCAACGTTTGGATCATACTCCATGATCCATCATCAGGAGCATAGAGAATGATGGACCATGGAGTATGATCCGAAACGTTGATGCAAAAAATATCACACAGTTACAATCCAGAAATTACAACATTATTCTTTTGATATCTTTATTATTTATACTTTTTAATTATTTTTAACAAAAATGTAAATATGATAGTTAAAATAGAATTTATTTATGTTTATAAAATTTTGAACCTTGATCATCAACATAATCATTGAATGACAGCTCTGTATTGAGTGGTTCATACTTATTTAAAGTTTTACAAATAGACTATCAAGTTAAATTGATTTAATTAGAAAGAAAAAATATGTAATTAAAAGTATTTCGGAAAAAAGAAATATTAAGTGTGATGGATGATCTTCTCATGAAATTTAAGTCAACCTATGCAGCTGAACCTACAAAATTCATATCACATAACTGAACCTACAAAATTCATCACATAATATGAAGGTCTACTGCAAGCTGGTGTGTGGATTAAGGAATAGACATCCATACATCTTGAATGGGCATTAGATTTCAGTTAAGAGAAAAAGAGAAACAGAGCTTCACCTATTATGTAAGGCATGGTTCTCCATCCTCCTCTTGTTTTCTTCTTACAGGATCTTTTAACTTCAATATCATCATCATCATCTTCCTGGGCATTGTTTCTTGCTTGTGACACAGCAAAGCAATTGAAGTGTTTAAAGAGAGTAACATTGTACCAATCCTTAAGAGGAAGACATTGAGCAGCTTGCTGCTGCACAGAGACCTCTTTGGCTCTCATCTGCTCTTCCATTTCTCAAGCACTGCTCCACACCAAATTCACCAAATTCATAAATAGAGACAGTTCATAATGTATTTTTTAAACACTTCTGAATTTGACTATAAATTTTTCTCAACCCATATTTGAAATCACCCTTTATGATCCATCATTTGAAACTGAAAACCAGAAAAAAGATTTTATAGCTGGTATTGGACTGCCACAATCCCCACGAAAGCACATTGTTTCCCTGACCTCGGTTGGGATATAAAACTAATTTGCTATGAATTATTTTCTCTGTGTTTCTCATGACATATCCATCATAAGCAATGGTATAAAACATCGAATCTTTTTATTGAATATGCCAAAAGATAAGCGACAATTACAAAAATACAGATGCTCTGCTACTGCGTGCTACGGTGCTTAGCTAATGATTGTAATTAGTGAAGCATCAAATTAGTGAAGACACAATTCGTTGGACTTATCTTAATTAATTATTATTATTATAGTCAATCTGCATCCAATCTGCTGGATAGCCATTGCCCTGAAGACTCCTTGATGGACTGCCCGTCTGATAGAAGGTCAGAAAGCATTCAATTGTCATATTTCTTGACTGCGAAGCTTTAATTTTAGCTTAAGATATTAGCACAATAATGTCTGTATTTTGTATTTCTCTAAAACAAGAGAACTTGAAGTTTCAATCACATTTATGGGATTGTAATTACCTAGACCAGACAGTAATATTTTTTTACAGAGTAATCATTTTGCATTATTTTGGCTGCACTCATTCATGGATTTTCTTTTAGTATTATCTTTTTTTATCTAATGATGTTGTATTCCTCCCTACAAATAGAGACATTGGAATGGTGAAATTTGCATACCCAACACAATTTCCATTTAGTTTTGGGCTCAATTTTGATGGAATGTCTTAATACAGTCATATAATGATAATTTGCACCCTTTACAAAAAAAGGATGGATCATAAAGCACAGTTGACAACAACTAACGACAAAAACAACAAAAGTCATCAGAAGGAACATCAAGAATTACAGACCTATCAGCCCACCGAAATCATGGTGGTTTAAAAAATTGTTCCAATGAACTTTGCTTTATCTCAAAACAAGGATCCTTTTCCCTAAAACTAACTTTTTTTGGGAAGAGAGGAGGCATACAATCGCTAGCATAACCATTCCTCATCCTCAAAGCAATAGGCAAGGGGTCCATCAACGAACAATCCGATGGGGGAAACTCTTTAAGATCAGCTTTCAGAACTTCTTGACAACTTCGTAAATGAGTCCTCCTTAGCAGCTTGTTGATTATCTTTTTTTCTTCCAAACAAAGTGTTGTTTCTTATTCTTAAGACAAGTAGTGGAGGAATGACCGACTTTACCACAAGAAAGATAGATTACAGGGGAGTCTTCAAAGTCTAACTGTTGCACCCAAACACCAAATTTTGAGGACAAGGATACCTCAGTGGGAAACTAGTGATTTTTTATCATGATGATTCACAAACAAATTGCAAGTGTTTTATAAATTATATTTAGTTGATAAAAATAGTTGTGTTTATTGATCTTTAATTTTTAAATAAATTCTATAGAAAAATCAACATGTAAAAATAGGTTTCCTCACTAAATATCTAAAGGAATAAATGTTCATTTCCCACCATTAGGGATAAATGTTAATTTCCTGTGGTTGCTTTCCTTTTTAACATCATGGTTTTAATTTCATTTTGAGGGTAATAAGCACATGTCATTTAAAATTTTATTTTTAAAATAGTTTCTTTGTATTTTTTATGGACTTTTGTTGTGAAGGGAGAAGAAAAGTAGATGTATTTTTTATGAAAATGTATACATAATAAATGTTTGTAAATTAAGATTGGTAGATTTAGAGGTTGTTATGTTGTTCCAATTATAGAATTCTTAGTAAAATAAGTTATGGTTATTGAAGAGTGATTTCTACAAATTGATAAAATATGGATTGATGTTTCAATGATAATTTTTTTATTGATGATAAAATATATATTTATTCTTCTAATTGTATTAAAATCATAATAGATGTGTTAGTATTTATCATTTAGATTATTTATAGACATTTTAATGATTTTTTTAAAATAAATGATATATTTTCCATTTTAATTACTTATAAGTAATTTTATAATATTTATGTCATTATTTACAACTAATTTGTAATATGCCATAGGTATGTGGTTAACAAAATAAAAAATTAATTTATAGTATTCATGTCATTGTTCACAGCTAATTTGTATTATAGCATGGGTACATGTGGTTAAGCAACCAATATTATTTTTTCCTCCATATTAAAAATTGTCACCATTAAAGAAATGTAAGATAAAATTACATGCAAAAACTTACAATTATTTCCATGTGATGAGTTTTTAGGTTTTATCCACATTATTAGAAAGAAATTTCAGTTCAAAATGCATGTTGTGATAGTAGAGGGAATGGAAGTTTTGTAAGAAATTGTGAGGTGGACAAGAACTAAAGCAGCCTAAAAGGCAACTGGGGCTTAATTTTACTTCAAAATGCATGTTGTGATAGTAGAGGGAATGGAAGTTTTGTAAGAAATTGTGAGGGTTTTGATGGACAAGAACTAAAGCGGCCTAAAAGGCAACTGGGGCTTGCTATTTTAGTAGAGTTGTGATATAATGATAATTGCAAAGATATAATTGAGTTTATTTTGAGATTGAGGGGTTGGATTCTTGGAATAAGTTTTATGACCAACTTTGACAATTCTATTTAAAAGATTTTGTGAAAGACTTCATAAGGAAAAATTGGTCAATGGAAAACCGAACATGATTCTTTGGAACATTTTCTTGCATCTTTAGTGTCACTAACTCAACTTGATTAAATATCAAGTAAATGGACAAATTTAATTTTATTTAATTGTAAAAACCTCAACTCAACTTTATTAAAAACTGATTCAATTTGATAAAATAACCAAGACTTTGTACAAAACCAAAATTTATGTGTTATATAATAAATTAACTTTCAAATGACTATTTTAGTATCTTATAGCAAAATCTTACTCTTTTGATTTATTAAATTATTATAAAATTCTTTGATTTACTGAAACTCATAAAAGCCCAATTAAGACGCAGTTTTATAGTCGGGTTCATTTTCCTGTGCGTTCTTCAATTCCATTTCCTGGGCGCCGGATTCAGAAGCTGGATCTTGGACAGGGAATTCTGTGTACTTGTAAAGAGAAGCACAGACGATGAAGTAAACCAAATTGACGGCTTCGATGGCGGACAAAAGCCAGTAAAAATAATTAAGCCGACCAAGGTTGAGATTATCATCGAGCCAATCCGGTTTCCCATTGCGGCCCGTTTTACTATGAACGACATTGACAAGGATTGTGCTCAAGTAATGCCCCACCGCAGACGTGCACGAAGAGAGCGCAATGGCCGTGCTGCGCATGGTGGGAGGAAACTGGTTATAGAAAAACTCTAGATGACCCACCGTGTGAAAGGCCTCTGCCAGACCCGTGATGCAGAACTGTGGGACGAGCCAGAAGGCGGAAATGGGAACCACGGCCGAAGGGTCGTCCGCCAGGCCGTGCCTTAGTGCAGCGTTTCGCCTCTTTATTTCGATGAAACCCGCAACGAGCATTGAGACTGCGGAAATGGCGTAGCCGATGCCCATTCTCTGGAATACTGTAATTCCGCGGCCCTGTTTTGTCATCCGGTGGGCGGTTGGAACGATGAGCCTGTCGTACAGCGGGAGCCAAGCAATGAGGACTAGCTGAGAGAAGACAGAAAAGGAGGCTGCCGGAACCTGGAAGCTGCCGGATCCGAGGTTTCTGTTCATGGAGAGGGCCTGCAGTACTGAAAATGCGTGGAGCTGAAAGATTGTCATTTGGCTCGCGATTCCGCAGGAGAAGATAGGCAGAGTTGAGGTTATGGATTTTAGCTCCTCGATTTGAGACGTCGAAGAGAGTCTCCATCGGCTGCCTACTGATCCGTCGCTTAGGATGTCTTTCTCTGTTATTATGGTCGCTTTGTCCAGAAACCTGGCGTTCAAAAGCAAATATTTGTAATTTTTTTTTTGCAGACGCTTCCAAATTTCCAATATCACCGGATAAAGCAAATATAACATTAAAGAGTATATAAAAGATTTATAATAAAGTTGCGGGAATTTTTTCCTTTCATTTGCATTAGTATATAGATTTATTAATATAATTTTGAAAATAAAAAATAGAACTTGGGAATTTTTTTTCTTTCATTCAGAGAAGAGGCATTAGTATATATATTTATTATTAATATAATTTTGAAAAAAAAAAAATTGTCGTGAAGTTCAGTCATAATTTTTTTTTCCCTTTCATTAGCAAAGTAGACAATTACTATATAGATTTATTATTATAATTTTGAAAATAAAAAATGGAAAGCTTGTTGTAAAGTGGGAAAAAAAAAATGGTTTTTTTTTCCTTTTTTTTTCATTCACAAAAGTATTAATATATATATTTATTAATATAATTTTGGTGATAAAAAATAAAATGTTTGTTGTGAAGTAGAATAGGATTTTTTTTTTTTCTTTTTCTTTCATTGGTGGAAGAGGCATTACTATATATATTTTTTAATATATTTTGAAAATAAAAAATAAAATGTTTGTTGTAAAGTTGATTATTCACATTTTTTATTATTAAAAATATAATCAATAAAAGTTTTTATTTTTTTAGAAGTAACAA
>VDFB02046330.1:0-33655 GCA_007258455.2 Sequoia sempervirens | reverse complement strand
GTAGTGGTTTGTGGTAATCTACTAGTTGTGTGACATGATCATTTTGCTTGGATCTTCTAGAGCTTGTGGTTTTGTAGTTGGAGTTTAGCATGAGATGATTAGTTGTGGACTTGTTTCTACTAGTTAGATTTGGGTGAGGCTGGAATCTCTTGATTATGGGAATTGCGTGTTGGAATGATGACACTTTGATGAGGTTTCAACAAAAAGATCAAGGAGCCTTCCCCTAGAGCTAGACATGAGTTTAGCACAAACCTGATGAGGAGATTGTTCCTAGAAAGAGTCTATGTGACTCGATTTGTCTCAAGAGGAGCAATATCATTCCTCACTCTCACTCCACTGTGTGGATAATTATTTGAGAGGTATTGCCCACCTAGTACTCAAACATATTATGTTTTTTGTGCTTAGTTTTTCATGAGAATGAGTCTTGAGGTGTGGATGTTAGTTTTGGGGGCTTATTTGAGGATTGCATGGCATAGTGTCCTTTTCTTTCATTTTTTGATGGGAGTGAGCTCCAAAGTATCCTCTAGAGTCTAGACAATGCTCTAGAGTTTGCGATGGAGTTTTGGTTATGAGTGTAGATGGTTTTGGGCATATTCCCTTGTGATGGGAATGGTTGTTGATTTGATCTTCCTTCACTTGAAGAAGCTTACACAATTGCTAGTTTATTGATTTATTATTGTTGTGTTTGACCTTGAAGTTGAATAGTTGGATGTTATTAAAGCTCTTATGTTTGGGGTTTCAAAAGTGAGGATCTTACTTGTCACAACCTGAGCACTCGATGGTGTTGGCAGATGGACGTGGTATGTGTTATGATTTGTAGTTTTTCTCTCTATGATTTGTTGTTTTCTCTTGGAGGTTCATATTCATATGACATTGGGGTTGAGATTTGTGTGGAGCTATTGTAATCATATGTTTTTGGTCATTTATTGTTGTACTTTATTGTTTTTAGCAACAATTTGTGGGCTCTTTAATCTCTATGTTCTGTGATGTGGACAACTTGGGAAAGTTGAGATTAGAGATGAAAGAGTGGGCAAAAAGCTATTTGAGGAAGTATGCTATGTTTTGCAACATTTTGGTTGCAATGTGCGGATCATTGTCTCTATTCTTCAATATCGGTTTTGATGAGATGAGCCACACCTTTTGTGTGAGTGTTGATTGGTGGACATTGTGTCGCTTTGGTTAGCACCAAACTAGAAATTACTCATGCAATAGGAATTCTAGGAGGTATGTGTCCTTGGTGGCTAGCTTCCATTGGACTATAGTATCAAGGGTCTTCAAGTTTTTTTTACACATTGATGTGTTTGTTACCATGGGAGATGGTAACCTTGAGCAAGATAGTGGATTATACAAGGACAAGAGTTGTAGTGAGGATTGGATATGTCATGAGCAAAAGGTCCATCAATGGTTGGGGCTAGCTGGATGTGACAACTGGTTGTGGTCATTGCACTAACTTGATTAGAGAATGTGGTGCATACTTGATTCTATTTTGGAGGAGATTAGACTTCTAGACCTATGTGTTCTAATAATGGGTTGAGGTTGGCTCTGAATTGTGCTTCAAAGTTGTTGAGTGTGCTCAACGTGTGCCTTGAAGTTGATATTGCAAATGCCTCTATGAAGCCCATGAATACAATTGAGTTCGATTGGGATAGCATGTTTATACCCTTGGTGGATAGTTCATAGATTTGTTGGAGCTTCCTTTTGCTCTTGCAAGGTATGCAACAAGTAGGAGAATGTTGGGATCAGGTGTGGCATTCACCTTGCAAGTCCTAATGTTCGAATCAATTATTTTAATTGTATTTATTTATTATTTGTACTTCATTTGGGAAATGGAGTGTCCCATTTATGACTTGACCACTGCACCATGTGTATTCCTTTGTATGATGTGTTTGTAAGTTGTAAGAGCATCTAATGCCATTATGACATTGTAAGATGTGGGAATTACTTATGATAGATAGAATCTATGGCATATGTAAGAGCATGATTATAAGGAATTATAAAGTGGACTAAGAATCTTGACCCACTTATGATGCATCATAGAGCATCTTTCTAAAGGAGGTAAATGACAAATAATGAGTCAAAATGAGGTGTCGGTCATGAGAATTCTTACCATGGTACTTTGGGACCTTGTCTAGGCCAATGGTAATACCTTTTGGTGGTTTCTAGGCCTCCTTGATTCTATATATTGAGGGCTTGAGATGGAGGTATTGAAGAGCTTTCATTCCAAAGTTATGCTATTGAATTTCCTCTAGAGGAGCAAGATGATATTCTTTGTGTTAAAGCAAGAGCCCAAAAGCATATTGTAACTATTATGTGTTGTCAAATAATACATCGGTTTCGTGCTTTGGAGAGTGGAGTTTTTTACCCGAAAGGGTTTTGACCATGTATATCAGTGTCTCTTCTCTCTCGTCTAGGCTTCTATTCTTTTGTTTCATACTTGATTTCAAAGCATTAATTTGCATGTCATTATGCTATTGAAATTTTCATATATTTGAGATTTACATTTCTTTCCTCTATAGGTCGATGTGGGAAATGAATCTATGTCCTAATTTTGCTTTGTGGGCATATAGTTTGTTTGCAATTGTATCAAGGAACTATTGTTAAGTAAATATTATGGTACTAAAGGTACAAACTAGGTATTTTTCCCAATGCTTCCTCCCCATTTGCATCTAAATGAGGCCATTGACATTTGCCTTCCTACCCCTTGTATGTTTAACCCCACTATCCCTCTCCAAACTATGTTGATGTAAATAAGGACATTATCAAGCTAGTTAGCTTTTAGCCTTTTCTAGTCAAAATCATATTCACACTAGTTAATTCCTAACTTAGGGGTTTTTTACTTTTTGTCTCACCTCATGTGGTTGAAACACGTGTACTCACCTTTTGAGAGACCTAACTCATATCCACATGACACCTTTATCGTATTTGTCCTATGCACATGACACATCAAGGACACATGTACTATACGCATGCAAGGTGGTTAGAGTCCACAACTGTCCTCTCATATCACCCCTTTTTTAAGTAATCTAGGAGTTCACATATAATTCAAGCTTTTGAAGGTTGAATTATATAATTACATTTTAGCATGATTGTAAATCTCTTGTAGAATGCATATCCTTGTTTTCCAAGATCCAATGAACTGTGAGAATCAAATATCCAACTCCAACATATTATGCCTTTCTGTTCTAGTCTTGTTGCTTGCCCTCACAAGCCTCCCCTAAACCTAGATCCCAACCACCCCACCCAAACCAAAAAGCAAAGGTGCCTCCCCCTCCTAAACCAATTTTGGTCTCTCTTCCTTTCACCCTTTCACCATTGTTACCCATGCCTAATATTCCTCCTATCCTTCAACCCCCTACTCACCATCATCCTCCTCTAGCTAAAAGCAAAAAAAAACCACAATTTGTTCCTAGGCATACCTTAATTTCCCAAGAAACCAAGCCCAAACTCATTACACCTTCTAACTTTGTTATTTCACTTCCCAATCCACCAACTTCACCCACAACTTCCCCTTCTTTGTATACTATTGTTGTGGAGCCCAACATTTTTTAGAACCATCTTTGTACTCTTTCTACCTTCTCTACGATTACTACTTCTATTCCTATTCTTATAGCGACTAATGCATCTCTCCTTTCTTCTCAGCAAATATTATTTCAATCAACTACAAATATCCTTTCTCTCTTTTCTATATTTTATCCTCACTCACTTTGTTCTTCTAAGACCCATCTTGATTTTACTCCTAGTCTCATGACTCACTTTGGAGAGTTGTCACCAAGGCACTTTGACAATGATAACTTGGGCTCAAGGATGAGAGCTTTGATTCTATGATTGATTGAACTTGTTCTATTTTCTATTGATTATATGTTTTGTGCTCCTTTTTTTTTCCCTCTTTATGGATGACTCATGCTACTGTTGTAGGTACATGATAGCATTTATAGGGAGAAACACCATATGTGCTATGCGTTTGTTCCTTATTTTGTATGTTCCTAAGTTCTTCGATGTCTATTTCAACCATTTTAGCTTTTTGTTTTTGTATCAAGACATTTTGGGGACGACACAAAGCATTGATGTCTTAGTATCGCTTTCATTTGACCAAACATTGTTAGGTATTCATATGTTTCCATGTCATCTAATTGTCAATTGCCTCTCTTTTGTACTCTTTTATGTTTTACAAGCGTACTAAAATAATTCTTACTATAGTTGAAAAAATCAAACTCAGCAATAATTTGGTAGAGCCAAATTTTTTTTGAAAAACTTGGGGAAAAACTCGACAAATATTCTAAACATTAAAAAATTACATAAATATGTAAAATAATCTTTAAAAATGTATAAAACTGAATTTACAAAGGTCATGAGTAGTTGTCCTTTGTTTATAGATTAAAAATCAATTCAATTCACATCACAAACTCATATAATTATAAATTACATATCCATATTAATATTTTATAAATTTCATATATAGAAAACATGACTCCAAAATAATTTTTACTTTGTTTATAGATTAAACATGAATTCAATTCACAACACAAAGTCATATAATTATAAATTACATATCCATATTAATATTTTACAAATTTCATCTATAGAAAACATGGCTCCAAAATAATTTTTACTTTTTGTTTTTTAAAACAAGAGTAGGGGTTTAGGGTTGGCAATACCCCTCACCCCTCATTGAGATTTGGTGTCAAGGGGTAGTACCCTCAAGGGGTCTAGGGATAGAGCCATCTAATGAGATCCAAATTAAGGCCTTCAAGAACACATGAACCTTCATGGCACATGCTCAAAAGAACATTGCTCAAATGTTCAAAAACCACAACAAAAACGATGAAAAATGAGGATTTTTTTTCAAAAAAATAACCTTATGCAGGCATGACCAATTTTTTCCCTTGAATTTGTGAGTGATTGACTAGTTTTTGCCAAAAACTTGGCAATAACTCCCCACAATGCTATATGCAAGTAGCTCACAAGCCATTTCAACATACAAGTTCTACGAGTTTATGGCAAGTTTTTCATCTATGGTTCTTATCTTTGATCCAATTAAACCATGCCCATCCATCCTATTTGTTGTATCCAACTTCTTTATATCTAATTTTCCCTTTGCAATTATTCTTTGTGTAAGGAGGACGATGACAATTCATGAGCAAGTTTATCATACTATTACACTATTATTGATACTTTTGTGTCTATATATGGATATCCTTTTCTAATTTACAATCAAGAGTGTTCTTTTCTTATGCAAATTGCTTACTGTTCTTTCATTTTTCTATAATACACCCATTCTACTTCTATGATGTATATGATTTTTGATATGTTGGATGTTCATTACTTACTACTTATTTTCTATATTATATGTTCCTAGGTCATGTTTTCCTTTAATTCTATATCTATGTGCTCCCCTTGTTTTAATTCTTTATTCATGTGTTCCTATTACCTACCTTCCTTGCTTTATCTCTATGTACCTATCACATGATTATACCACTCTACTTAGTTGTAACCTTTTTTTATCAATGAATATTTACTTTCACATTGAGCACGTGTTTTATGTTCACATGCATTTTCATAGTAGTTCACATGTAAGTCAAAATGGGTGCAAAATGTAATGGTGATAATTGTATACCTTGCACTTTTCCCCTTTGTTGTGGACTCTTTGATTGAGTTGTCCATAGTGCAATGATTAGCAAACAATGACATATTTGTGTGTAAAAGTTAGCAAAGAACCTAATCCTATTAGAACTAAGATCCTCACGCATCCTAGTTTAAACTCGATTTGTGTTTTACCCTTTTCCTTACCAGAGTCAAATCCATGGGCAAAGAAATTAACTTGGTTCAAATCTACATCATGGAAACAACCCCAAGCTTTGAAATTTAAGTTTAATCTTGGCTTAAAGCTGACCCTTTCCAACTATTCATTACTTGTCAAATTGAGCACAAAATATATAAATGTGTGTTAAGGTGTTGTATAAAAGGATAAACATTAATTCACCTTTAGATATTTATGATCGAGCACATGTGCTCCTTAATAAATTGTATTATCTTCAAAGCATAACATCAACCTAACATTAGCATACACATGTCCTAAGCATATTGCATGATTGCTTGACGCATGTTCAATCTTTGTTCTAAAACAATTAAATCAAATCTAGGGACTTGGCATAAAGAGAGCTTCCTTATTTAGTGAGTTACCAAAGGTGTTTGTCAACATTATTGGTTCTTTATCACAAGTTCAAAAAACATGGTAATATTTGTTTGTTGGTTCAAAATTTTTGGGGGTCGTAGGTTCATTTCTACAATCAAATATTTATGTGGATCAAGTTTAAATCTGCAATTACGATGATTAATAATATAGGTGCAAAATTAACCCAAAGATTCACACAATTTCAGATCCCAATAGTTTCAATCAGCTGATCCTAAAATAAATTATAAAAACCTGATATACATCATTTATTACAACATTTTTCATCTCAAACTCTATTATACACATTTATTATTTATTATTTTATTCCACTTTCCAATCCCATCAAGAATAAATAATCTATTCCAACTATTTGTCTAGATTAAATTCTAAATTAATTGCTCAAGTAATTTAAAAGAGGGTGTTTTATTCCCTTACACAAATATGCATAAGACTATAATCAAACATCAAAAAAATATTAAACTACTTGTAATTATTAAAATATCATTCAGTTTAAGAACAACAACAAGGACAATTAAAAAATAAAATTTTCCTCAAACGAAAAAAGCAAGTCAAGAACAAATTCATCCTGCCTTTTGACGCGCTACGTGCTTTCAAAGATTCTGGGAAGACTTTGAACTGTTGAGCTAAGCTTACGTCGCTTTATGAGCACTTTTTCAATTTTGACTTCCGAATTATAAGACTACACATTATCCTTCAGGGTAAACTCGACGTACTTTCCTATCAGATCTATTGGAGCTAGCCTAATAGAAAATGAAAAAGACAAGCGAAAGAATTCACTGAACTCACGAGATTCGTAACCCTGTTCAGAACTCCCCCGCCCCACAAAAAAAAAAACATCCATTTAGAAAAGCCAACGTACCCGAATTCAGAGGTATGTAGTAAACGGTTCCGGCGGAGAGGAAATTGGGATCGGCAATATTGTTTACAGTCTCGATATCCTGCATGCTGACTCCAAACCTGCTGGCAAGGTAAGCAAGTGTATCTGGCGGCTGCGCAACATAGGTGAGCAAGTAATTCCAGAGGCTGCTGGAACATCCGCAGAGCAGCTGCAGCGACACCACTGCCCCCAAATGCACATTTCTGGAAGCGTTGTTAGGCATCCATGCCAGCCCCTCGTAAGCGTTCTCCAGCATTCGGCCCAGCGACCCCTTTTTCCGTCTCACTGTAAATGTGGTATTGATTAAATATTGCTTGGTCGAAAGGCAAGAACACTTTTTTTTAATGAACAGAAGGCGATTCGAACCCGTATCTGAGCCTCGGTCGTCTTCTGCAGTAATGTCCTTGGGCAGCGCATCGAAGAGGCTCTGCACTTCGGCTAGGGTTTGCTGCGGGGCGAGGTTGTAAGAAATAAAGGACTCGCAGACGCGGTTAACGTCAGAGCAATTGATAGGCAAAGAAGCTTTGGATCGAGTTGCAAGGAGGAGGAGGGCCGTCAGGAGGGGAAGAGAAGAAAGGGCGTTAAGCGCCATTGTGAAGGTCAGGTCTTGAGTTCTGAAAAATAATGACTGTCAAGCAGACAGGGTATATTAAGGGAGAGGTAAGGAGTGAGATATGTGCTGGACACAGCCTGTCTTTGTCGAATGCCAAAATTTGTGTCCCTGACGCCTACTGTTCCGCCGGGGGTCCCTCCCATATGACCGTCGCCGTGTCGTAACAGGGACTTTCTTAGCTTCGTCCGATCGCGAGTTCGAATCCCAAAGGACAATATAATAAAGTAGAGATGAAAATAACCTGAAAACGTATGATTTAGATTCATTCCAGAGAGCTTGAAGTGCATGCACACCGTCCCGTACAGCAGTTTTATGAGCCTCTTTAATGAATTTCATTTTTGTGTAGGGTGGGAGAGCAGGTGGAGGCTGTAGTGCGCGAGAGAGAATGGCCCCGCCCCCACGTGCGGGCCCCCAGCGGAGCAGGTTTGCCAGCTGACTGACATTGCCTCCATCGCAACCATTCTCACCTCTCAGATTATTTCTCTCTTCTCTCATATCTCGGAACTTGCGCTCTTGACTACACAGTTAATCTCCGTGACACCTATTTATAATGAATATGAATTAAGGTTTTCGTACTTCATGAATGCAATGATAAAAGTGCATGCACATGCTATTTTCTTAATGTTTTTGGGTCCACTCATGTTTTATGTTATATTATTGTATAAATTGGTGTTTTTGGATAAAATTTTGAAAATAATTTTATTTTATTTTATTAGGTAAGAGGTATTACAGGGTTTGAAGGGGTTCTCAAATCTTTTCTAACAACATAAGAAGATAATGTTGTGGGACACTTGGTTTAACAGCAGAGCCGTTGTAGTAGTAATCTAAATGGTTGCGAATTCGATTCTTCATAATTGAAAAAAAACATAAGAAGATAAAAATAATAGTTAAACATCAAACAAGTGTTCCCAATCTTTGAGTTTAAAAAATAAATAAAAAAATAAAAAAGCATTCAAACATAACAACATCAATTACATCTTCTTAAAGAAGCGGTTTGAAAAACTCTCCTCGAATTTGATGAAATCTTGCAAATTTATGATTAAATTGTCTTATGAATTTTATTTTGTTGATAGATTATATTTTTATATGATTTTTTATATATTATTTTTATTTGATATTTTTAAAATATTAGTGTAATAAAAGTTGTCATATTTTTATAGTTTGGTTCTATAATTAAATTGTTGTATTATAAGTTGTTACGTCGATAGACGTAACTCTACAATGGCGACATATAGGTGGTCAGCAAATCCATGAAAGAAAAACAAAAGTCTACATTCTATTTTCATGTGTAATGATTTTTTTATTAATTTTTCAATTGTTTAAAATAGACAGTATCACAACATTCTATTTTCATTCTTTTAACCACAATAATTTTTGTTTTTATTTTTATTTTTTAAAATAGACAACTCAGTATCTTTGGACATATTTTATATAGATTATTTTAAAATATATATACTAGTTATATTATATATGTAAGTTGGTAAATAATTCTATTTTGTTCATAAATAATTATTGTTACGTTGATAAACACAATGGCAGGTGCCTATAGGAGATCAAGACAATCTGTCACAAAAAACAAACAAAAAAAACCACACACACAAAAACAAACACATTTTAAAAACAAAACAAAAAAAAATTAAAATTAAAATAAACGAAAAAATTAAAAAATCATTTAAAAATAGTACATTGTTACTAATGTAAATATACTATAATATAATACTACTTGGCCAAAACACAAAAAACAAACACATTTTACAAACAAAACAAAAAATATAATATAATAATAAGATATATATTGACGTATTTTATATAGATTATATTTAAGATATATATATATTAGTTGTAAGAATTTTCTTTGTAATTTTTTAAATTTTGGTGTAATAAAATCCATTTTTTTTCTTTTATATTTTGGGTCAATTTTTATTAGATTGTTTTTATGTAATGACTATTATATAAATTGGTGTATTTTACAATTACTTTATTTGGTGGAGAGGTCCATAGATCATTATTATATGAATTTTCTTCTTAAATATTCACGCATTTTTCTTTTATGTTTCGGGTCCACTTCTATCAAATTATATTTTATTTATTAAGTAGTATATAAATTGGTGTATTTTGCAATTGCTTTGTTGGCTAATAGACTCATAGGTCATTATTATGTGAACTTTTTCATAACTTCTAAAATTTTGGTGTAATAAAACCCATGCACTTTTCTTTTAGGTTTTGGGTCCACTTCTATTAAATTAGCTTTTATGTTATGAGTTGTAAATAAGTTGGTGTATTTTACAATTACTTTATGTCACCAACTAGCCCATAGGTCATTATTATATGAACTTTCTTCATAATTTCTAAAATTTCATTGTGACAAAATCCATGTATCTTTTATGTTTTGGGTCCACTTCTATTAAATTATCTTTTATGTAATAACTAGTACATAAGTTGGTATTTTACAATTATTTTATTGCATCAGTACGTTCATAAATCATTATTATATGAAATTTTTCCATTACTTCTAAAATTTTGTTGTAATAAAACTCATGCATTTTTCTTTTATGTTTTGGGTCCACTTTTATTAATTTGTCTTTTATTTAATGACTAGTATATAAGTTGGTATATTTTATAATTCATTTTTTTGGTCAATAGGTCATTATCATATGAACTTTCTTTGTAACTTCTAAAATTATGTTGTAATAAAATTTTGGTGGTACAAAAGTAATATATTTTTTTTGTATTGATTATAAGGAGGTCACAGGAAGTACAAAAACTCTAGAGAGCGAACTGTTCAGCTCAAGAGAGGCCGAGCCTCAAAGCAGGAGCAGAAAGCAGAGCCAAAACAGATACAAAAAAAGATACACATCCGTTACAATGTTACATAACCGTTACAAAAAAGTGCATAACAGAGCACCAGTGACCAAAAGGCTAGTGAAGGATGTCATCCAGTTTATCTACCAAGGAAGTCCACCCTTTATCACCTTCCATCCAGACTATACATTTCATCTCCTGAATCTGCGCAAGCATGAGAGTCGTGTCCTTGCTGGAGCTTCTATTGTTCTTCACCTCTTGGGATAGAATCTTGCAAGTGTTTTCGAAGAGCTGTAGATTATTTAAAGTGTCCCTCCAAGCGTAACCTCCCTTCATCTCATAGATGAAGAACGTGGCATATCCATCCTTTAGGAATCATTTGAGTTTCTTCCTTTCAATTAACATGGTGGTTCGCACCTGCAAAAAGATTTTAAAGAAAGTGAGTTTTCTAAAAGACTCAGTAAGATCACGGGGGTTATTCTGATATCTTTCTTCATTTCTGCACTTCCAGATTTGCCATAAAACATTAGAGGAGAGGATCTTCCAAAAAAGATTAGAGTCATGTTTTAAGCCATCAATATGACCAGTAACAATATCAAGAACAATAAATAACATAGGATAGGTAATGCCAAACATAAGCCAAATTTCCTTCGCAAAGATACAGTCAAGCAGGATGTGTCTAGCCGTTTCGGGGAGTCTACAGAAGTTACAGTAATCAGTCTCGGCATTGCCTTTTCTGACAGGGAGTCTGTCAAGAAGAAGGAGCCAATTGAAGCATTTAATCTTAGGCTCGGTGGGACCTTTCCACAGGCGATCAAAGTGATTCTTCCAAGTGCGGGCGTCCAGCGAGGAATACCAGACAGAGTTAACATGATCAATGATGGTTTCCGAATGACCAATAACATTGTATATGTTCTTGGCTTTGATCTTGGATAACATAGTACCATCGGGCCACTTACAGCCAAGGAACCTATGAGAATCCACATGACTTGAGGAAGGGAGGTCCTTTGAGGCCTTGATAATCATATTATAAGTTTTCTTTTGTGAAGTGGGGAGGTCAAACTTAATTCTGAGATCCTCCCAACTGATTAACTCGTCATGCTCAAAGAGGTCGGCGAATTGGGAAATGCCTTTGCTCGACCAGTGTCTAGCAGAGCAGCCTTGGGAGAGAGCAAGGGGCTTGCCTGAGGAAGATAAGTTCCACCAAATGGACCTTTCACCAAAGAGATGGTAGTCATCATGGAAGGCCTTGTTAGAAACATACCTTTTAACTTGGTCCCAAGCCTTCCAAATGGATCTAAAGACCGCAGACCCTTGAACGAGAACAGGAAAGTTACCAATGACAAGGTCAATAAACGGAAGATTCTTCCAAGACTTCGCATATTTGGGGAAGCCTCTTTCAATGTTGCTCCTAACAAGAACCTTCCAAGGATCATTGCCATCAAGGGAATGAAAGATCCACTTGGCGGCAAGGGAAAACCCTTGGAGCTTGAGATCCTTCAAACCAAGACCCCAAGGAGCTTATTGACATGGCACCACTCCCACTTGACAGCGTGCATTTTTTTTTTCCTTTACCATCAGACCAGAGAAAGTTCCTAACAGCCTTTTGAATTTCTAAGATTTGATAATTGCTGAACATCCAAGCTGAGGAATAGTAGATGTTATAAGATGAAAGAATTTTTTGACAGACCTGGATTCTGCCAGCCAGAGATAAGGTTCTGTTATGCCATTTACTCAGCTTTTTGATAATCTTATCTTTGACCCACGACCACATGTCTTTAAGGGAAGGGTCAATAGAAAAGGGTATGCCCAGGTAGCGCACAATCTTGTGCGGACCACCCCACTGAAAGTCATAGACTTTAAACCAATCAGGGGGCTGCACATCCCAACCAAGACAGATAGATTTGGAATGGGAAAGCCTCGCCCCAGAGATATTACAAAACATATTGAGTTTGGAGGTCAGGGCCTCAAAGTTATCAGGTCTAGCATCAAAGAAAATAGCAGTATCATCAGCAAATTGGCAGTTTAAGAGCTCATCGTTGTTAGGGAGAGTTATACCCTTGACAGCCGGGGAGAAAGAGTTATCCCTCAGGATGTAGAAAAGGGCTTCAGAAGCTATAACGAAGAGGGCAGGGGCCAAGGGGCAGCCTTGCCTGATAGATCTACCAAGGGGGAAAGAAGCAGAAAGAGAACCATTAACATCAATCTGAGCCGAGGCATCCTTGAGAAGAGTATTAACAGAATTACAAAACTTCCTAGGAAAGCCGAAGGCCTCAAGCATCATAGTGATAAAGTTCCATTCCACCTGTCATAGGCTTTTTCGAAGTCAAGAAGGAACATGGCAGAGTTTTGCTGGGAGTAGTTGGACCAATTCATGGCTTCCCAACTAGTAATCAGGTTTTCGAGGATAAACCTACCTTTGATAAAACCAGTCTGGGTAGAGCAAATAAACTTGGGCAGGATGTTCTCAATTCTCAGCGCCAGGAGCTTGGCAAAAATTTTGTAAGAGACATTAAGGAGAGTGATAGGTCTCCAGTTTTTGATGAGGGCTTTATCTCCATCCTTGGGGATCAGCTTAATTATACCCCTATTAATGGAGCATCCCAAGGATCCCCTATCAAGGGCCTCCGAGTACAGATCAAGAAGATCTTGGTAGATCCAACCAATGTTAGCCTTATAGAACTCCGCCGGGAGACCATCTGGTCCCGGGGCCTTGTCATTGCAAAGAGAGTTAATAGCTTTTTCAATTTCCTCCAGAGAGAAATCTTTGAACAGATGACTGGCTTCATCAGTGGAGATCTTGCTAGGGATGAGGGAGCAAATTTGTTGTCTGAGGGATGAGGCCTCCTCTGAATCTTCAGAGGCAAAGAGATTCTGATAAAAATTAACAAAGGCCTCTTTGATGTTATCAATGTTAGTTATCTCATTGTTATCAACCACAATTCTTTCAATATTTTCATTAGCATGTTTGTGCTTAAGGATGCTAAAGAAGAATTTAGATCCCCTGTCACCAAATTGCAGCCAGTGCGCACGGGATCTGACCCTAGCTCCATTAATTTTAAACTGTTGGTGCTGTCTAAGGGAATCCTTGGCTTTGACAACATGGGAAACGAGGTCACAGTCCGAGGGGTTGGCTTGAATGTTGGTCTCGGCTATCTGAAGATCAGAGGAGAGGCATTTTTTGGCATATCTAAAATCTTTAGCTCTTTTTTGCCCGATGGTCTTTAACAACTTCTGCCAAGCAAGGATGTTCCTGTTCCATCTATCTAAATGAGTGTAGGAGGGAAGAGTATTTCTGTTAATAAGCTTAATGATGTGAATGGCAGCAAGAGTGTCTTCATCTTTCAGGAGGCTAGTGTTAAGAGTAAACTTAGATTCGGAGCCTTTGCAGCGGATAGGAGAATTGTTAAATCTAATGCAGGAGGAAATGGGATGGTGATCGGAGAGGGAGGTGGGGGTAACGAGGACAAAGTGTCTGTGTTTATCAGGCAAAAAAGAAAAGAAGTTTTTATTAGCATAGAAGCGGTCGAGTCTGGAATAAATTCTGGAGTGACCCTGTTGGAGGTTACACCAGGTATGCCAAATCCCAGGATTTGTAGCCTTAGAACCAGCCAAGGGGTCAAAAAGGAGTTTAGAATTTAACATTTTGTTCCAGTGGATCTTCTCCTGATCTTTCCACTCAAAAGGGAGGCCACCAAGTTTGTCCTCTTGGGATTCGATCATGTTGAAATCCCCCCCCATAAGCCAGGGGATATTAGGAAGGGCAGCTAACCAGTCCCAGAGACTCGCATGCTCCCTGGAGTCATTCGAGGCATATATAGAGCATATGCCAAAAACATTATTATTGTGATTCAGAGTAACCCACACCGCTCTGTTACAGGGGGATATCCCATGGTTAGAGATGAAATTCTCCCATCTGGAGCTGATCAGAAGGGCAACCCCACCCCTACCCTTTTCATGGTTGGTGTAGAATTTGATGGCATCCTTCCAAAGGAAATTGAGGTTGGAATCCAGGGTGTAACCAATAGCCTTAATTTCTTGAAGCATAAGGACGTCCATGGACTTGCAGGTGTCAAGAAAACATTTAATGATCCACCGTCTGTCAGGGGACTCTAAGCCCCTAATATTCCATGAAATGCAATTCATGAGGAAACATTCGGCGGGGGAGAACAGTTTTCGGTGGGTCTTTGATTTTGGGTCGAGGCACTGCTATGAATGTCCCTTAGCACTTTCTTGGAGGGGTTTTTATTCTTGGAGCCTAATTTCCTTCCTCTGCGTTTAGTCAAGGTGCAGGCATCTTTAAACTCTTCTTCATTATCAGATTCATCAGGGGACAAAAATTTCATGTCCATGATATGCTTTCCGGTGTGACCATCAGAGACAGAGGGGTAGATGCTGGCGGGGATGACCTCGAGCAGGCAGTCATCACCAAGTTCGCGAAAGGCTTTAGGGGGGAAGCTCTGAGGAGGAGGTAGGACAGAGCAACTAGTTGAGTGTTCCATGAGGGTTAAGCATGAGGGGCGGGAAACAATTAGGGTTTCACTTCTAGAAGCTTCGTCGGGGGAGATTGAGACAGGGGAGGGCTGAGAGCAGAGGGAAAGGGGGTTTTTTGAAGATGACAAGGGTTGCTTATTAGATTTCCGTCTGTGCTTGTTGGAAACTTTGGCCAAGGAAAGGGGCCCTAAATTATGACCAATATTCACCAGGGGTAAGGAGTCAGCCGAGAGAGATGTGGGGGAGGGGACAGGAGGAGGGGGCGGGGTGATGGCGATTAGCAGGGGGGAGGGTTTAAAGGGAGCAACAACAATGGATGATTTATTCAATGAGGAGTTTGTGCTGGTTTTGTCCAAATTAGGAGGATCGCGGATATCCGAGGGTTTAGGTTGCGAGGATTTCTTTTTAATGATGGGGCAGTCTTTTCTCAAATGACCTTCTCTTCTACACAGGAAACACGAATGCAGTCCCCCGAGGATATCAATAGGGCAAGAGAAATTGTCTTCCAAAATGCAAATGTTAATCTCAGAAGGAATGTCTAAACCCGGATTCAGCGAGATAAGGATTCTAGCATCCATATGAGGGACCAAACAGACAGTGTCGTCCATTCGGATGATCTTTCCAAGTGGTTCAAGCACTTGCGGGAGAAAACGCCATAGGAAAGGCGGTAATTGTTTAACCAGAATCCAGCGAGGGGCCGAGAGCGCAAGAACTTCCTCGTGAATGGCCTCGGGCGACCAAGCCAAGGCACAAAAGGAAGTAGAGCCAACAGACCAGTATTGTTTTTTTAACACTTCGGTTTGAGCTTCATGTTTATTAAAGAATATAATAAATAACCCTTTCTATATCTGACGACAAAATGAAATATGAAATCCAAGTTTGGGATCCACCAAATATATGTGTCACCACTTGGTATGCCCTATTCAACTCATTCAAATTTCATATATCTTCTACTACAAAATTTCCTTCAAAAATTTAAAATAAGAAAAAAAGAAAAAAAGTGATATGACACCATTTGACATGTCCTATTTCACAGTAAAGATCATAAATTTCATTATACAAATTTCTTTTCAAAAAATAAAAGTAAAAAAATTATGTGACACAACTTAACATGCCTCATTCAACCAATTCAATGTATAAATATTTTTTTATAAAAAATAATAATATAAAATAATTTATTTTATTTTTTATACTAGTACAATTTTTTTATTTATTAAAATATAAAAACAGTATGAACTTAACTATATATTTATTAACCAAACACATGTTGATAATCATCTTATGTGCTTCCTTAGAGAATGAAATAACTTGTATATGCATCACAAATATGCATGATAATACCAAATTATAAATACGTAATTATAGATAAATTGAAAGAAAAAATACATGCTAGAAAGAAAATCAATTGAATAAAAGATTCACATGCAATGAAGCTACAAGAAGCAATTAATATTGTAAATAAATGGACACTTGCTCATACTATTTTTGACTAGCAATCGCACTTTCAGGTGCAATGGGTACATTGAAGAGGTGTGGAAGGTCAATTAGAGAAAAATTTTACCTATTTTTTTATATATGTTTATGCAATACACAAGGTTGATTTGTAGGTCATTTGGAAAATAGTGTTTATGCAACAAAGGTTTTAATGGAGAAGTGATAGCTTCAAATCAACAATGCATTGACCTATAAGGATCCAATCATGACTAAAATAAAATCTCTAAATCAAGAAGAAAATTAGGCTCCATTACCAATAGGCTTATGCTATGTATGCAATAGGGAGAGAGAGAGAGAGGGAGAGATAGAGGGGGGGAAGTGAGAGAGAGGGGTAAGGAGATGGAGATAGAGAGGAAGATAGCACAATCATAACAATATGAGTTTTGATGGTAGAATGCATGTCAAGATCATATGATTAATGATGATATTAATTTTATATGATATAGTTGAGATATTTAAAAATAAAAGTATGTGATTTTCATGTTTTAAATTGTTGATCTCATCATGATAATGAAAATTTTCTTGTTATTAGAATCAATCAATTTTAGATATATAGAATGTTCATGGGGAATATATAGGTGATATATGTGAGTTATATGTATGATGTTTGAATATTGGTTTGATTTTAGAAGTTGGAGATGAAAGACAAATTAAAGTTGTGGAATTGGAAGTTGTAAGTATTGTAGCCATTAGTGTAAAGAGAATGCATAGTTGCATTTCCCTTTGTACTTGAAATGAAGTGTAGGAAAAGTGGGTCCCACCCTAGTATAAATTAAAAAATGTGCTAAATATTTTTATTTAAAATTTCTCTTATGAGATATATATTGAAAATTCAAAAGGTCATTAGAATATGGATCTTATATTGTAGCTTTATGTTTACTAGAGTTATAATTACTTATTTTGTCCTTTATTCAAGTTATATTTTTGAGAAAATTGTATCACTCAAATAAGTTCCCAAATTCATGTGTTTAAAGTCATAAAGTAGTAGTTGAATAACTAAGTTGGTCATATATTTAAGAACATGAAAAATCCAACATCTAGGGAGAGAAATACATAAATATACATAGCTTTTAATCTAATTAAAACAATTATTTTTTGTTCTAAAGTACATTATTGAATGGATCACATCAATTCCCCGAGGCTTTATAACATGCTCTCTAATGCTATAGTATATCTACTAGAAACAAAAGATATGTCTAATATTTTAACTTATTTTTTCTATTATCTTTAATGATTGAACACGTAGATGATTAGTTCCTCTTTTTAGGAGATGGTGTTGTAAAATTTGTGTATGGTGTTAAATGTTCTTATCTTTAATTGATAAATATTTTACACACTTGTTGCATAAAATTTATGATCTTTTAATTGTTGTAATCATTCTTCAATTTTGTTCACATTAATTTTGTATGAAAACATGTTATCAAAACTATTTATCAACCAATAAAATCATTCATGGTCATTGGTCCCAATGACCATCTTTCTTATTTCCCAACCAATAAAAGCATCATTTCTCTTATCTTTGATCTCAACAATCCTCTTTTGTACTTATTTATATATCTTGATAGTTATATCATGTAATGATAAATTTTAATAGTTTGGTAGTTCATTTAGTTCTAGTACAGTAAATTTGTTGTATTTTATCAAATGACTATAATAATGATTGATAATAATTAGACAGTTTATTGATATTATATTTTGATTTACTTTATTCACAGTGATAAATTAGTATCTTGAAAAGTAAAGTGAATCAATTACATTTTAAATTAGTCACTTGCCTAATTAAATTTATTTGTTGAATGTGATTTCTTAAGAATTGTATTCACAAATTAATCTAATATATTAAAAGAACTACTTTTAAATCATTCTTTTAATATTATTAAGATACTTTTTCGTAGTTTTTCTTTATCGTCAATTCAATCATAATACAAACTCATTTTCAAGAGACCAATCCCAAAATTATCAATTAAAACATATACATAATTTTCATAACAATTAATTTATCTTTTTACACTTAAACAACAATTAATTTTAAAATCTTTATGATTAAAACTAGTTTGATTCCATTTTTCACTTTGCAGCTTAAAAAAATGAATTAATTGATCGAGTCGATACAATTATCGACGTCCACACGATCGACGACCTCAATCCATTCTATATTTCCCCGTAACAACACGTTAGGGTACAACAAAGTCGTCCTCAATTTGTGGGCCATTAACGACCAATTCTCAAACCAGTCGCATCTGTACATTACTTGCATTTGATGGTATCCTATGTTTGCTCGACTTGGGTCCTCCTCCTCATTGAAAATTTCACCACCTGGTTTTTATTCTCTCAATGTTGTCGACCCGCGTCTTGAAGTCTACCATGAAAGTTTCCACTATTTTACTGAAATCTATGACAGATAAAAGTTTGTCATTACTTTCCCATAGTGCATGCATCCCAACTACTTCACATTGTTTCTTTATGCATTCTTAGTGTTATCTGTAAACCTAGGGAGACACTTCAAAATGGACTAACTTAAGCCCATCTCCGGCTCTCAAATCTCATGAATAGGTGGTTGTTGGGTGTAATATAAGGAAGACAAGATAAAATCCAACTTATTGTTCGCCCCGATTAGTTTTTCTTTCTCTAGGCAATGACTATCAAGATCTTTGAAGTTTGGTCCAGGAGAGTTTGTAACTCAAGCAGGAGGCTGAAAAATCCAGTGAGGCTGAATCAATGGACAAAGGCCTGAGATAATGCCATTGTTGCATGTGTTTCTTCGGCAAAAGTGGTGGGTAAATCTATACTTTTGTCTCTTCCTTGTTTAGGAGGGGCTTCCCTTTTCTATGTCTCCGACTCCTTAGCTTGATATTTTTCCTGATATCCGTTTCTAATTCTTCGACTTCTGTGATAATCCCTTGGAAATCTGGTTACTCAGTTCCAAGATGACCGGTAAAGATGTTACATACCTCGGGAGGATGTGAGGCAGTGAAAGTGTTCTCTGCACCTTGATGACTGTGAAGTCATGCAATCACCAAACAATGGTTTTCTTCATGTCCTTAGCCAAAGTTTGCTTAGAAAATAAGGCGTTTGTTGTTGTAGATATCATTGAAAATTGTCGGCCACCATTCATTACATATTACATCTAACAAAACATGGTACTCTTAAACGTTATCCATTTTAACATTTAAAAGTAAATTTAACTAGTAAAGTAGATAATTGTTTATCATATTTTAGTATAGATGAAGAAAAAATTACTATTGATTATTTCACAATTGGAAGGAGTGGTGTTTAAATAGAATGGTTGAACACAAGATGAATAAGTTTGACTATGCATGGTGTCCACTTAAAAATTTGAGAATTGAACTATCACAAATTACATCTAGGGAATAGAAAATGTAAAAATATCCATCATTTTGGGCCTAGGGAAATTATTTCTGATGTTTTTTTTCATTGAGGCAAATATCATCATCTATAATGGGGAATATTAGTACAATATATTTAGAATTGATGTGCACCATGAATTTTGTATTGAAAATGTTGTATAAGAAATGTACATGTAATCCCCTGTCATCATCTTGAAGACCTAAATTGAAATGACACCAAGATCTTGTTTGTTGATTTATTTGTCTATATTTGTGTTATTATAGCTCCTCATAGATCTTGTTTTCAACCTATTTGTCTAGTTTTGTTTAGTATGGATCACTTGTCAAAGCCTTGATTGTGTGTATGGATAAAGTCTTTTCATGTTGATTTTTTGCATGCTTCTTAGATCCCATCTTGGAGTGTAGTCTCGCATATGTGTTTTACCAAAACATCTATAAATGTTTATTGTGAAACCTTTGGTTGAAGGAATAATGATTCTCTTTTAATGGGTCAAGTGAAAAATAAATAAGATAGTGATGAATAGAATATTAAGTTAATATCATATGTAGAAATGTCCAAAATCATTAATCCTATCTATAAGTGTTTCTTCTTTAAGTTAAAGGGTAAAACAGTAAAATACAATGATATCTTCAAAGCCTTTTTTTCTAACTTGATTGGTTTTTATTTTTCATCTCTTGATCAAGTCATATATGGTCAATCTCTATGTTGTAATATTTTTTTGTTAAAAATATTTTATGTATTGGAAAAGGACTTACAAATGAAATGAAATCCAAGTTCAATTCCTTATAATCTTGAATTGGTATATAGATAAATGGTAGGTCTTTTTTTGTATGGAAAGGTTTCACATATATTTAAAAAGGTGAATTAGATTTTGATATTTTCAAAATATATATATATACACACACATTGAAATAATTTAGGTACCTAAAAGATTAGTACATGATATTAGTAAAGTTTGTGAAAGATTTGATTGGGTTCTAAACTTCTTGTTTGCATGGTTGGATACAATGAAAGTTTCTTTGAACTCAATATAAATGGAAAATAGATTCAAGATAATCATTTACTTAGATTGATGAAGAAGGGCAAAGAGCCATTTCATAAGAGAGAGCAGGTTTCTAGTGTCGTCTTTCACCATTCTGCAAAAAAGTTCCATATTGATCTCCTCCCAATTGACCGACACAGTAGTAGGAACATCAACATTCTCATTGGGTTCCTTTTGATCCCCACCTTTGCCCTCCAAATCCTCCTCCACAAGGGAGTCTTCAACCTCAATTACCTCCACTTTCACCCACTGTTTTTTAGGGATATCAGACAAGTCAGCCAATATTTCAAGCCACCCAACCTTATCTTCAAACTGCTTAACTTGCTCATCACTATTACCAATAGGTGACTCGAAATCAACATGGCTAGGAACAACCACCCTAGAATTCACAAAGCCCTCATCTTCCTGTGCATTATCTGCCATTGCCTGCTCATTTCCCTCCTATACATCCCCACAAACCTGTAATGTCCCTTACCTAGCCTTGCTCTTGTATTTGCTTGTTTGCCCTAGAATTCAATTGTTGATTAGGTTTAGGGTTTCTTCTTTCCAAAAGGAATGTGTTTCTCTAATGAAATAATCCTAGATTGAAATCTGCATTCACCAATTTAAAAACATTTCCACATACACATATCTGTTAGCAATAATATCTAGATATCCACAATATATTTATAAACATGAATCAATTAATGAAGACATAAGAGGAGTGCCATAGGTGGATCCGCCCTGAAGCCCTCATGTAAACTCAAGAGGTTGTCCATCACAATCCTTCTTGCCTAGGGGCTTAGTACCTGCATACTCCACTCATGGTAACACCTCAGAAGACACTCGTCCTATTAGGGGAGAGGAACCATAGAGTCCAAGTGGCCTAAGGCCTACCACCTTCTCTTGCCCAATCCCGTATCTTGGGCCTAAGGGGCAGAGACTTAAGTGGGACCCCCATCTTCCTATAACCCAATCCCTAGTCAAGGGCCTAAGGGGCTGCAAAGCCCAATCCCTTGTTAAGAGCCTAAGGGGCTGCAAAGCCCAATCCCTTGTCTAGGGCCTAAGGGGCTGAAAGTGGGGGTTTTAGGCAATCCAACTTCACCCATGTTTTGTCCATCCTAATAGGTTTACAAGCACATAGTAGACAATCTTTAAACAATCAGATATATTTGCATTCATCCAAAATTTATTTCATGCCTATAATCAAATATATTTTCATTTACCAATGGTTCTTTAAGTTCATCATTTCCTATGATAATTCTCATTATGATAAGATTAAAGGATGTCATTATATCAATAATCAAATTAACAATATCTAATTCTTATATTCAAAATATGCCAAATATTATTGCTAAGTGAATACATCACCTGAACTGTTGTGTCTTCCCATGATTCTTAATTCCTTAGTCGCCTTCCTTCAATCTTACATTTGATTGGTCATATATATTAATCTATCCAGTTTTATATTATGATCGTAATTACTTATAAGGCTCAATAATTGCTGCCAGCATCATTATTACAATGATCGCGTATAAATATATAATTATTTCTAATTAATTTTAATCTTCCAATAATCACTTACTCTATATATATATATATAAAACTTACTTCCCCAAATATATTCTTGACAATAACACTTAATCAAATAAATCTCCCATAGTTTATTTCATTTCCAATCTGCTGCTTTATGCAGATTTCTAATTGATTCCTTTTTTATTTCTGATTCTTACATTCAATGTCTTTTTATATCTATGTTAAAGGATACATCTTTTCAAGAGTGATGTCCTTATGAAAAGACACAAACATTTATTTAAACCTTCATTATTATTTTTAAACCACTTTTATTTATTTATTTATTTTATTTTTTCAAACTGCTGTTTTTATAATTAATCCTTTTTTTTTTTCACTAATAATTGCTGCATTACATCTTCAATATATAAATATTATTTCTTAATATTTATTCTTAAACTAGTGGTTTTATATGTATTATAATATTTATGACTATAATAATAATATTTTATTAATATTATTTTGTAATATTTTCTCTTGTGAAATCTCTATTATTATGATATTTATAATGTACTAATATTAATTGTCTCGTTTATTATAATAAATGTATTATAATTATAATATTCTTGATAATAATATTTAGATTGCCATTACATTTTTGATATTTATTTATCTAGTTATTTATATTTCACACTAAAATGTGTTTTGTGATTATGATTTATTTATTGATTTGCATTTTCATGTGTTACAATTTTGGGACATGTGAAACCCTTTAACATAAATAATAGGGTCTCCTCCATGCCTTTCAACTCATCAACCCCTGCTTAAGAGCACACTTCTTAGGGTCTCTTCATGTTTTAAATAATTGTTTTGAAAGAGGAAAAATGGGTTTTACAGGGACCCAAGACCACAAAGTTACAAATATAAGATAAGATTGTCAAAGACACAATAAGCAGAAAGGTTGTAAAGACAACAACAAAATACAAAGCCACAACCACCAAAAGCCAACGAAGGCCACAAAACCAAAAAAACCAGACAAAATGCCAACAACACCTAAATTTGGGACTTTAATGTTTTCGTAGTCTCAACTTCCAAATCATTCATATCCTGAACTCCCCTCTTTAAAATCTGGACCATCTAGGTAGTAGGAGGTGCTTTCCTCTTAAGGTTGGCATGAGTCCTTTTCGATATACCTTGGTCCTCGTTCTTGCTTTTATCCTTGTCCTCTTCCAAGATGTTTTAAATAATTGTTGATCTCATCATGATAATGAAAATTTTCTTGTTATTAGAATTAATAGATTTTAGATATATAGAATGTTCATGGGGAATATATAGGTGATATATGTGAGTTATATCTATGATGTTTGAATATTGGTTTGATTTTAAAAGTTGTAGATGAAAGATAAATTAAAGTTGTGGAATTGGAAGTTGTAAGTCTTGTAGCCATTAGTGTATAAGAGAATGCATAGTTGCATTTCCCTTTGTACTTGAAATAAAGTGTAGGAAAAGTGGGTCCCACCCTAGTATAAATTAAAAAATGTGTTAAATATTTTTATTTAAAATTTCTTTTATGAGATATATATTGAAAATTCAAAAGGCCATTAGAATATGGATCTTATATTGTAGCTTTATGTTTACTGGAGTTATTACTTATTTTGTCCTTTATTCAAGTCATATTTTTAAGAAAATTGTATCACTCAAATAAGTTTCCAAATTCATGTGTTTAAAGTCTTAAAGTAGCAGTTGAATAACTAACTTGGTCATATATAAGAACATGAAAAATATAACATCTAGGGAGAGAAATACATAAGTATACATAACTTTTTATAATCTAATTCAAACAATTTATTTTTTGTTCTAAAGTACATATTGAATGGATCGCATCAATTCCACTAGGCTTTATAACATGTTCTCTAATGCTATAGTACATCTACTAGAAACAAAGGGTATGTCTAACATTTTAACTTATATTTTTCCCATTATCTTTGATGATTGAACAAATAGATTCAATTAGTTCCTCTTTTTAGGACATAGTTTTGCAAAATTTGTGGCTGGCGTTGAATGTTCTTATCTTTAATTGATAAATATTTTACACACTTGTTGCATAAAATTTTATGATCTTTTAGTTGTTGTAATCATTCTTCAATTTTGTTCACGTTATTTTTGTATGAAAACGTGTTATCAAAACTATTTATCAACCAATAAAATCATTTGTTGTCATTGGTCTCAATGATCATCTTTCTTATTCTCCAACCAATAAAAGCATCATTTCTCTTATCATTGATCTCAACAATCCTCTTTTGTACTTATTTCTATATCTCAAGATAGTTATATCATGTAATGATGAATTTAATAGTTTGGTAGTTCATTTAGTTCTAGTATAGTAAATTTGTTGTATTTTATCAAATGACTATAATAATGATTGATAATAATTATACATTTCATTGATATTATATTTTTATGTACTTTATTCATAGTGATAAATTAATATCTTGAACATTAAAGTGAATCAATTACATTTTAAATTAGTCACTTGCTTGATTAAATTTATTTGTTGAATGTGATTTCTTAAGAATTGTATTCACAAACTGATTTTAATATATTATAATAACTACTTTTAAATCATTCTTTTAATATTACTAAGATACTCTTTTGTGATTTTTCTTTATCATCAATTCAATCATAATACATACTAATAAACTCATTTTCTAAAAGACCAATCCCAAAATTATCAATTAAAACATATACATAACTTTTATAACAATTAATCTATCTTTTGCACTTAAACAACAATTTAATTTTAAAATCTTTATGATTAAACTAGTTTGATACCATTTTTCACTTTGCAACTTAAAAAACAAGAATTAATTGATAGAGTCGATACAGTTCTCGACATCGACCCGATCGACGACTACAACACGTTAGGATACAACAAAGTCGTCCTCAATTTGTGGGCCATTAACGACCAATGCCCAAACCAGTCGCATCTGTACCTTACTTGCCTTTGATGGTACCCTATGTTTCGCTTGACTTGGGTCCTCGTCGTCATTGAAAATTTCACAACCTGGTTTTTATTCTCTCAATGAAGTCTACCATGAAAGTTTCCACTAATTTACTGAAATGTATGACAGATAAAAGTTTGTCATTACTTTCCCATAGTGCGTGCCCCCAACTACTTCTCATTTATTTCTCTATGCATTCTTAGTGTTATCAGTAAACCTAGGGAGACACTTCAAAAGACTCTTCAAAATGGCCTAACATAAGCTCATCTCTGGCTCTCAAATCTCATGAATAGGAGGTTGTTGGGTGTACTATAAGGAAGACAAGATAAAATCCAAATTATTGTTCGCTCTGATTAGTTTTTCTTTAGCTAGGCAATGGCTGTCAAGATCTTTGAAGTTTGGTCCAGGATAGTTTGTAACTCAAGCAGGATGCTGAAAAATCCAGTGAGTCTGAATCGATGGACGGAGGCCTGAGATAATGCCATTGTTGCATGTGTTTCTTCGGCAAAAGTGGTGGGTAAATCTATACTTTTCTCTCTTCCTTGTGTGGGAGGGGCTTCCCTTTTCTATGTCTCTGACTCCTTAGTTTGATCTTTTTCCTAATATCCGTTGTTTCTAGTTCTTCAACTTCTGTACTAATCCCTTGGAAATCTGGTCACTCAGTTCCAAGATGACCGGTAAAGATATTACATACCTCGGGAGGATGTGAGGCAGTGAAAGTGCTCCCTGTGAAGTCATGCAATCACCAAACAATGGTTTTCTTCATGTCCTTGGCCAAAGTTGGCTTAGAAAATAAGGCGTTTGTTGTGTGTAGATATGATTGAAAATTGTTGGTCACCATTCATTATATATCACATCTGAAAATTGTTGGCCACCATTCATTATATATCACATCTAACAAAACATGTTACTCTCATACAATGAATATAAATAGTAAATTTACTATTGATTATTTGACAATTGAAAAGAGTGATGTTTAAATAGAATGGTTGGTCACAATATGAACAAGTGCCACGTAGTGGTTAGTACTTGTCTTTATAGTAGTTTAATTATAGTATTTTAAATTTAATAAAAATAAATGTAAGTTTTGTTAATGTGAATAAAACTAAATGTTAATTTTGTTAATTATAGTATTAGTTACATAATATTTAAAAATGTCATGCATTAATGTTAATTTTTATTAAAATTATATAAACAATTAATCATTATAATGTAGATAGTATTTATAATGATTAATTATTTATATAATTTTAATAAAAATTAAAATTAATGTGACATTTTAAAATATTATGTTAATAGTATAATTAACAAAATTAACATTTAATTTTATTCACATTAACAAAACTTACATTTATTTTTATTAAATTTAAAATACTATAAAGGCAAGTACTAGCCACTACGTGACACTTGTTATTTATGAAATTACCTAAACAATACTTATTATTAAAAAGTTAATTACATTTGTATTATTATCTTTGTCCATAAACTTTAAATTATTCTAATTTTTCAATATTTTAATTAACATATATGTTTAAAAAAATATTTTTTATAAAAAAATTATACAGTTAAATGGTGTTTTTTGTTGAGTATTTAGAAAATATTTATACTAATGATTAAATTCCCAGAAAAGAAAAGAAAGGTGTTTATTTCAAGAAGAGTAGGAAGGACAATTATGTTTTCATGGACAGTAAGTGGATGTCCATTTTTTGAGCAAAATTCAAAGGAATCCTCTAAAGAAACTCAATAATGGAACAACATACAAAAGACGCATTGACTGGGCTCTCTTATTCTAGTATTTGATGAAATCTTATGATGCACTTGGTAGATGACACAATATAATCCCCATCACCATTCATTTTGCATAAGAAAAATATTTGCCAAACAATTATTTTAAAGCATTTGGCGGCAGTAAATGGTAAAGATAAATAAAATAAAAGAATATTTTAAATTAGATTTAGTACCACGCAGTAACAAGATCAAATTAAAAAATGTTTTCAGTCTGAATATTTTTTAGCAGCGATTTCAAGAGCTTGGCGTTCAATGTAAATGGCGTTCAATGTAAATGTAAGTAATTATTTTTCTTGATTTTGTCTTGGCTTGTTATTAATGGTGGGAGGGATTTAGAATGAGCTTTTTAAGCAAAACAAAAGTAATTAATTATTCAAATTGCTTGCAGTTTGCAGATAAACCTTCAATGCTTTTGTTTTCAAATATACTAAATATGGTAAAGTTAAATATAGTAAATTTGGTTTCTTAAATATAGGCAAAATAATAGTTTAGTTTTCTCAAAAATAGGCAAAACAATAGTTCATTTTCACTTTTCCTAAAAATCCATCAATAACGCACAAAAATTCTTAGCCAATCATATTGACAAGAAATAATTTTTATAATTTATAAAATTAAATATTTTGCAAGTTCACTTTACAAAATTGTTTTTTATTTTTTCAAAAAAAATATTATTTTTGATTGATTGAAAGCTAACTTATTAATAACTAATTAAATAAGAAAAAAAAAACTCATTATTTCCTTATGGCAAGTACTAATAAAGATAGCTATGCTTAATAGAGTTTCCACCTAAAAGATGAGAATCACAAATTACATCCTAGGAATAGGAAATGTAGAAATATCAACCATCTTGGGCCTATGGAAAATATTTCTAATGTTTTGCAATAAAGTCTCTCCATTTAAGGAGTTGATCATCATTTATAATAGAGAATATAATTAATTACAACACATTTAGAATTGATGTGCACCATGAGTTTTGTCTTGAAGATCTTGCATAAAAAACACATGTAATATCTTATTATCATCTTGAAGACCTAAATTGACATGCACGAAGATTTTGTTTTTCAAACTATATTTTTTTGTTTGTGTTATTATGGCTCCTCATAGATCTTGTTTCTTGGCCTATTTATCTAGTCTTGTTTAGCGTGGATCACTTGTTAAAGCCTTAATTGTGTGTATGGATACATTTTGATGATGATTTTTTGCGTGCTTCTTAGATCCCATCTTGGAGTGTAGTTTCCCATAGGTGTTTTATCAAAAACCATCTATAAATGTTTATTGTGAAACCTATGGTTGAAGGAATAATGATTCCCTTTTAATGGGCCATTCCTTTACTTATGACCATTTATATTGTTTGAAAATTAAATAAGATAGTGATGAATCAAATCTTAAGTTAATATTATCTAATCTATCTTTTGTAGAAGTGCCCACAAACATTAATCCTATCTACAAGTGTTTCTTCTTTAAACTAAAGGTGAAACAATAAAATACATAGATATCTAAAAGATTGGTTTTTATTTTTCATCTCTTGATCAATTCATACATGGTCAATTTCTATGTTCTAATATATAATTTTTAAAATATTTTATGTATTGGAAAAGAACTTGTAAATAAAATGAAATCCAAGTTCAATTCCTCATAATCTCGAAGTGATATATAGATTTGGTGGAATTTTTTTTGTATGGAAATGTTTCAATTACATGTTTAAAAAAGTGAACTAGATTTTGATATGCTCAAATTTATATATATCTTTAAATAATTTAGGTGCTTACAAGATTAGTGCATGATATTAGTAAAGTTATGTGAAAATTTTTAACTGGGTTCTGAACTTGTAGTTTGCAGGGTTGTGGATACAATGAAATTTTCTTTGAAGTCAATGTAAATGAAAATTAACTTCAAGATGATCATTTTCTTAGATTGATGAAGGTCAAACAACTTAATATCATTTAAGCATGCATAAAAAATTTGAAAATATAACGCTCCGCCGGATACCCTAGAGAACAAAACTTGTACTACGAAAATTTGAACAATTTTTTTTTTTTAGCAAAGTTGTGCAATGATACTGAACATAACTTAATTATCTTCCTAAGTCCCCTAGGGTGCACAACTGCATTACTTATTTTACCAAAGTTCAAACTACAATCCACATAACTTATTAACCATTAAATACAAACATCACTAAGCATGTTATAGTTCACATTACAATTGAACATAAGAATCAAGTGAAACATTCATTGCATAACATAAAGGAATAACTATCTTCTCTCATTCAATTAACAAGAACAAAGTCATTGTTTACAAAGTTCTTGCATACGAGTGATAAAACAAGACATATTACATTTACATTTATACAATGATACCTCCTCAAACAAATGAGGAGTGCTTTACAAAAATACATGATACATTATAAGTTGCAATGCATTACAAGTACAATGATCTAACATCCAAGAGTAGATACAAAGCTGAAGACAATGGATCAGGAGGATCGTCACATCACGAACATAAGGGAAACCCAATGGAGATGATACACATTCCACCTTGCCACGTGAATCTGAAGATTCACCCCCCGTGCTAGGAGGCAACAATGGGTCCCACCAACACTGACAGTCAAGGACAATAGACTCACAAAGCTGACAAAACAACAATAAACAAGTATAAACAACATTAATCAACAAAACACCACTTCCAGAGGCATACCGCATTAAAGAGAAATAAACATCACGAGGAAACTAAGTTGTCATAGGAGGAGTGTCATTGCATAATTTGCTATGGGTTACCCTGGTGTAACCTTCCTAGGCTACCAGAACCCCATCTTGGGTTACCCTAGCTGCCTCTACCAACCGCTGGACCCCCATACAAACTATGCTTCTCATCTCACCTCAAGCCTAAAAAAGTGCTTGAGCCATGAGAGAGGCATTCATTATCTTATTTAATGAGATCTACCCAAACCCCCTAATGAAATTTATTAGATTATCATTTGTTTAAACCCTCAGTGAGTTACCCTGGCACCCCTTTGTGTGTCAGACAACCACTGAAAGCCACTCCCCTACTGACAACTAGGAAACTAGATATAATCAAGGAACAATGCCACTTGCACAACACAAACTTGAACAAGATCACACAGTAATGCATAATCCTTCTCACCCACATGTTTCCAAGAGACCACCACAAAAGTGGACACACTGTGCCAACTAATAGTCATCACATAAATGCTCAATACAAAGCCAATCATCACCAAGTTTTAACAAAATCTCATAAAGAGTGGAGTTTCTCCCCTAGCCTCTAGAAGACCAGCTAAGCAGACCTTATAGAATAACTTAAACACTAAAGTAAAATCCATTATCTAAACCAATTCAATAAACATTTACATCAACAGTGACCTCCACAAATACATAGTAACTTACATTCATCCCAACCAATAAATGTGCGACCACTTAACCCAAAAGAAACGTGAAATACACAAATAACCTTCAACGCAACTGTTCCAACTCCTAATATTTCCAATAAGATAATCTTATTCCTTAAGACTAAACTTCCATTTATCTTAAATACAAATGCATCCATTCTTATTTAATGTTTATTTGTTGATCGTCCCTTTTGTAATCTTTTACTTTAATATAACACGTACTTATATGTTCCTTTATATATATATATAACAACACATATTTAATACTTATATATATATAAAAAATACATTTATTTATACACAGAACACATATTCAATACTTATATATATATATATATAATACATTTATTTATACATAGAAAATATATTTACCTATCTGTTGTTAGACAGATTTATATTAAAATGAACTCATAAGTAACATATACTACAATTCCGTTTCAATAGTGTTAATCCAAATCAAGTTTAAGCCAATGAAATAACATAGGAAAATATATACACATATCAGGTTTTAAGACCGTCATTCCTAATCCACTTCAGCTTACTAGGGCCCAAATAACACATGGAAGGATATAAATAAATAACACAAGGTAATCGAAATACATAAAGTGCAAAGAGATTGTAATCCAAAATTACTAAATCGATTTTGTGCTATCATAGAGGGAGCAAGACGGAAACTATGGAACCATGTATGATCAGAGGGATTTCGTTGGTTGCAAGCAATCGGCTGTACATAAAAAAAACACACACTGTTAGCCTTCAAGCCACTGGAGTTAACCTATTTAAGGCGCATGATGGAGAACGAGTACACCAAGAGAAAGGATGGGTTGCTGGCACTTATATGCCACAAAACGGCAGTCAACTGATATCAAGGAATATGAAACACCGAGATCTTAATCCTATCGGCTCACACAGGCCGAACCACTAATGTTAACCAAGAAAACAACGATTAAAAGGATTTGAGCTATTGGTTACGAGAGACTAACGCCAAGAAGGATTATGACTTCATAAAGTAACAACTGCAATATATGGTATATAATTGTCAATGATCAACAGCCGGTACTAACAATTAGTATTCAGATATAAGAACAAACATGAATATATTTGAAGTTTCACGAGGTATCACACAGACGAGTAACTAGAAGCTACTTTATCAGCTAGCAAATACACGCTGTTATAAGCCATTCATATAATACACATGAAGTATAATATATATATGTTTATGTAAATAACTACACTTTTAATACCCATCTGCACATTAAATGCTGAAATAAACAAGATTTAACAGGGAGAAGACTCCCAGCCGATCTGTAGCAAATGAAAGAATATAAAAAGGCAGGGAGAACTACACTGGTGACGTAAGAGAAACTACAGCTTTCTAAGATCAAGCCATTTAGACTAGCCGACTGGAAGAGGTTTGATTGGAACTCGACTTAACCACTGAATTTCACAACGATTGTTACCTTAAGGCCGAACCTAGCCAATCACCAACAACGCACTGGAAGGGGTCGACATGCAGCTACAAAGAATTTTAGATTTTCAGCGCCTAAGAATCTCCACTGTAAGCCACCGAGGAGAATGCATTCAGGCCCAAACTCAAAAGAATTGGTAATATTTTATTTTCAAGTACTGCAACTGCGATAAATTGTCAAGAGAATCAAGAAGGTTATAAAAATCTATAAATTCCTATCAAGTTCAAGTGTTGCGGCTGAGACAGGTAGACAACAGAATCAGAGAGATTATTTAAAACTCTACAACATTCTGTGTTCAAATGTTGCATCTGTGAGAGGTTGCGATCTGAATCAGGGAGCTTATTTAAATCTATACAGCCTTCCATGTTCAAGTGCGGTAGCTGTGACAGGTAGTGAATGGAAACAGGGAGCTTGTTTAAACGTCTGCACCCTTCTATATTCGAGTGTTGCAGCTGGGACAGGTTGCTAATAAACCATGACATTATTTTGGTTTCAAATACTACAGCTGCACCGAATCAAGGAGGTTATTTAAAGATAAGGAGGCCCGAGAATGCAACTGGGGTTAGGTCCAAAGTATACACTGATGTTTCATACTCATTTAACGCCGATGATGAAGGTGAGAAAGTGAAACAAAATACAAGACAGAGGTAAATGGAGGAGAATCAGGCATCTCGTAAGCAAAATCAGGAACAAGGCAGAAACACAGTTCGCACTACAAACAACTGCTTATTATAAGGCGTTCTATCAGAAGTTGTATGCATGTAATTGAACCGATACAAAGAAGCAGAGAAATCTTAAGAGTTTGCTCACAAACTTCGAAAGGGCTGAAGAAATCACTAAGCGGCCGGGTGTATAAAAGCAACAGAGTATTTCAAAATCCAAGGAAAGTTGAGCGACTGGTATATAAAATTACAGGCATATTATCTATGTACCTTCCTCTAATAAATCTGTCCTGAAATTCGAAGACTATGAAAATTTCCATAAAGGAATTTCAAGCAATAGAGAATTTCAATACTAGCTTCCAAACGTTTATTTCCAAAACATGAATGAGAACAGGAATTACAAGAAGAGGAACCTGGTCAAATTTCGTTCACTGCGCTGAAAATATTGTCAAAATTGAAATCCAGAAGCAGCTTCAGTACTCCAAATCCCTACGATCTCTGTAAAAAGCCCCAAATTCCCCAAAGCCTCCAGACTTTCTGGAGAAATTTCAAGAACCTGAGATAACCAATTCCCGTACCTTCCTTTCCCCCAATGCAATAAGCTTTTCCTCCAGAATAAAACCAAATTGCCCCCTATTAGTTAACTTCCACTTCCTTTATTAATTAACCCCACTACTCTATTAATTATCCTCCTTTCCCAGAATTTCTTTTCACTTCCATTTTCATTAATTTTATTTACCTTTCTTTTATATTTCCTCATTATGAACAATTAGTCAACTTGTTTTATTTTATAATTTTCACTTTCACTATAGGACAACTTATTATATTTTATAATTTATAACCACGCCCTTTTAAATTTACATACAAAAGATTAACGAATATATAACATTGATTTAATAATTTTAATCTTATTTATAATGTATTTATACCATCTTAATAAATTAATATTTTATTTT
>VDFB02046329.1:0-44670 GCA_007258455.2 Sequoia sempervirens | reverse complement strand
TGATGGAGAAAGCACTTGGAGGTCAGAGAATATCATGGACAAACATGAATTTTTTGTTGCTACACAATCCTCAAGGGGACTTGAGTCAATTTTGCCTAGGGAGTATGGTGCAGGGCACCATAGGCCTCCTTGATACATAAAGAGTCTAATGTTATGTTTTTAGTTTTTGAGTCATGTTTTTGATTGAATAAGGTATATTTAGACCATTTTTAATGTCTTTGTGATGTTTCTGGGTCAGTTGTAGTTGAATTGTAAAAGTTGCTCCAATTTGCTAAAAGTTGCATAAAAGTTGCAAAGCAACTTTGCATTTTTGTGCATTTGGAGGAAGTTAAATAGTTAGGAGTTAAAAAGGTGGTTGTATTCAATTTTTTTTGTTTTTAAAAGCATAATACATCATGTAATGGTCGAACCAAGGTTCTAGAGGTGATTTTTGGAAAGTTGCACATCAATAAGCTTGTTTTCTACATTTTCTTATTATAATTTGCTGCTACAAGAGGTTGTACGGCCTTGTATGGCCTGCAAGTGGTCGCTAATTAATTGTAGTTGATGTGGAATTGAATATAATTTCCAAAAAACTTGGTTTCATCAAATTTTATTTATTTTTGAGCATTTTAGAAGCAATTTACTCCAAACTGCTTTGAAAACCTAGGTTTTGGTGCCTTGAGAGAATAAAATGGAGTTTTGAGCCATTCCACTGGTGAAATGGCCTAATAGCCAGTGGAATGGAAGTAATTAGGATTTGTTTTGAGTTTATGGATTTTTTAGGAGTAGGGGTTGAGGATTTGAGCAAATGGTTTGATGCCCTAGTTGGTTAAACTCATGTTTCTAAGTAATTGTGATGCATAGGTGATAGGGTTTGTGAAAAAAACTTTGTAGAAATTGTTTTGGGTAATGGAAAGTGTTTTTATAGATCATATTTGGCATGTATTGGCTGGTGGTATGAGAGTTTGAGGTTTGGGTTGTGAAAATCACAAAGTGGCCTATCAAAATAAGCCTAATCAGGCCTTTATGCAAGCGTAGTAGTAGATTTTTGAGGGATTTGTTTCAAAAAAATCATACTTGTACTCTTGATATGTTATTAAATGCCAAAAAGGGTATATAGAAAAATGATTAGATTCTGGGTTGGAGGTCTTATCTGAAAGTTATGGCTAAAATACCTTGTTTGTTGTGTTACAAGGAATAAGGGCAACTTGTGAAGAAAAAACATTTTTTTGAAGTTCAAAAAGTTTGAAAAAAGGTTGTTTGAGTGAGTTTTGGTTTTGATACCCTTCTCTACATCAATAAATTACATGGAAGAATTCTTTAAATTCGAAGAGATTGAAGATCCTATGATGAAGGTGATTAGATTAAACTATGGATGGATTTTAGGGACAAACTATCCTTGTAATTCTATCTAATTGGAGAGTGTGTGTGTAGATCAATCCTCAGGAATTTCGTGGAAGTTTCCTCAGTTTATTCCTTAATTGTTAGTCCAGGAATCGTAAGCTTGTGAAGGGTATTGTGGTAGTTTACCTAAGGGTTGAAACTAGTGAGCTAAGTGGGGATGGATGCAACTAACCTACAATCTATTTTTATTCAGAAATATGGTTTTCAGACTTCCTGACAATTTTGTGATAGGAACATGTGCCAGGAATAGTCTATAACAAAGATAGATTAACTGCCAAATAGTAAAACAAAATAAAAACTTCACACTGAAAATGAATTGACAGATGATAATTAAGTATTGAATTGTAGAGTGCTAAACTAAATTCACATGTATTGATAAACACTGATTAGCGTTGATTGAAATATTAAACTAAGTTCACAGGAAACAACAAACGTACTGATTAATACTCATTGAAAAATAATATGCTAAACTGAATTCACCTGTAACAACAAACACACCGATTACAATACACCAAGTGATTATAAATTAACACAACAATTAAAGACTTAAAAGCATATTAAAACTAAAACATTTACTACCACACACGTACTAATATTATAATGATTCATCAAGTAACCGAGGAAGTGGACCCTACCTTCTCCGACTATCAAGTGATGAAATCAAAGCTTACTTCAGACTAATCAATACTCATGCAAATGATATTTTAAATCACAAAATTTTCAAACCATAACAATAGCTTATAGATGTATATTATCGATATCAATCTGAGTCTTAACATACATATTTATAGAGATTATGAGCCGCTAAGTTTAACTAATGCTAATAAAAAAGCATACAATTATTTAGGTTGTTTTGGCCTGCAGCCAATAACCTTAGAAGCTAATTAGAAATAGATTACAGACTTTGATATTGTTTCAAAATAAATCAACAACTCAGACCAAACTTAACAAAAATGGCACATGACTGTTGAACGGTTTTGTCTCCATTCCACCGATGCTCCTCTTGTGCCCATGTGTTATCCACCTAATTATCCCTTACTATCATAGTCATGAAGATAATTAATAATAATTGAAGGTTTTGATATATTTATAAGTTTTTATCTTTTCTTTGCATTTTATCAAATATCCTCACTTCATTAACAAATAGTGACAAGATCAACAAAGGATATTATAGAAATGAAAGGGTAAAGGGAAAATAAAAGGTGAAAATATTGATACATTTCATCCCCATCATTTCCCCCCAACTTAGGGTTTTGCATGTCCTCATGCAAAAGAACATAGGGTACAAACCAGGTAGAGAAGCCAATTTTTGCATTGTGTTGGAAATTTCTTTAAATCACATTTGTTTTAGCGCATGCATCTGATTCTCATGTTCCCGAATGGGCATAAGAGATACATTGGAGGTTTTTGCTTGCTCAAGTGTTGCCTTGAGCTGATCAATCTCTAATGCTCGTGAAGAATTAAGAGACCCACATCATGCACCTGATTTTTGTAGAGCTTGATTCTCCTCAGTTAACTTGGTTACCAATTTTTTCAAGCCACAAATTTCTTCATTTGTCAATAGAGGGTGTTCTTCCTCAAACTCTTCCTCTACCTCTTCTTCTGATTCTTGTCTTTCAATGTGAGGAATTTTAAATTCACCAATTCCTTGCTCTACAAAATTTTCCAATTTGTCATCACCCATTTGTTCAGCTTGAATAGGCTCATCCTGAATGGTGTTTCCCTTATGAATACTTTCTATGGCAATTGACATCTCTTCTAAATCAGAGAATTTTGTTGAGGCACTTCAGTTTCTTGCTTAGGCTCAGTTTTATCTATTTCAGTGGCCATAGTCTCTTCTTGTGTCTTTCTGCTTTTACTCCTCCTCAACTCCCTAGAAACTGCCTCTTTCTTTCTAGTTTTATAGAACATTGTAGCTAATATTGTCAAATCATCAACTTCATTCCAGGTTTTTCAAGACTCAAGATATTACTAGCTACATTAGCCAAATTCTCTAGTTTATCCATTTTGGCAACTAATGGTTTTTCCTTATCATGAGAAACATCTGAGACATTAACCGAGGATGACCTACTATGCAATTTCCTTTTACCCCTAGAGTTTGGTGTACTAGTTTCAATATATTTAACACTTGCATGCTTAGTACTTGAACCTTTGACCTGTTTGTTGCATGACCCTAGGGTTTGTTTAGCATTTTTCACAGAAACCCTTTTCTTTGAAGAACTAGGGGAATCCTTCGACTCATAACCATCATTTTGTGCATTAGAAAGATTTTAATTTTCACTGCCCTCATTTGAAGCTGTATGTTCATATTCTCCTCTTTCAGAGTTGTTAGGATATTTTTCTGGGTCAGGAGAGTCCTCCTCAATAGTATTTTATGGGGCATTAGGGAGGTCTTCCTTAACAAAGTTTCTTGGGGTGTCGTCTCTAATAAACAAGTCTCAGTCCCTTGGAGGAGAAAACTTCTTTAATTCCCTCACAATCAACATTTTAATGAGTCCATGATGGGCTAAGGAATTCATGTTTCCTTTCTAGACTGCTTTTCTCATTTGAGTCACAAAGGAATAAAGAAAGAATAGAACATTCACAAGCAAACCCCACCATAGATGCAACATAAGTAAAAAATGCTTAGCATACACATATACGTGCCTACCTTCACTGGTTATGTACTGAATGATAAATTTTGCTACATCATTCCAGGGACATGGGAGTGAGGCCATCTTCGTACCTTGCCCAGTTACCACTTCAACAGACTCACCTCGTCGTAGAAACTTCTTTTGAAGGGGCTTAAGATCTTGCACTCGCTTTGAATGGTCAAGAAAATAGTTCTCCCCTGTTAGCAGCAAACCAAAAACATCAGTTATGGCTTCTACTGTGACAGGGATAGCTAAACCGCAAACCCTTGCTTGATTCCTGTGACATTTCATTGCAAATTCCCATGCAATTTTGTCATCATACCCCCTCAATCTCCTAAAATATGCATCCCACCTTACCTATTTAAAGATTTTATATGCCTCAACAACTGTTGGAGCTCTCAATTCATCAATGGATGTGGGCTCAAAACGGTGACAATGGTCTCCTACCATTATGCTACAAGGAGGTTTCTTAAACTAAAATAGTGTGCAGACAAAATCCATTAACAGATGTAGAAACTGCCACTAGCGAGGAAAAATGTTGGGAATAGTTCAAAATAGTTCACAGATAATGGTTGTCATAAAAACAACAAGTAGGTAGATGGTAACTAAGTTTAGGTAATGGTTTACAATGGTAATCATGGCAACTTATGGTTACATGGATAGTGGCGAGGTAATAATATTATGGAATAGATGAGGCCGGTTAATAAAGATTTATGGCATGCCAAATAGATATGACTAGACAAAAAATAAAGATAAAATAAATATAGCATGATGTGGCATGGGTACGATTTGATAGTTCGTAGATATGAAATGGATATGATTGGATACTTTCCTCCCCCCGGCTTGGCATGTGACCCGTCCTCGGGTTACATCACCATTTATTAAAGAAATAAAAGATGTGAAATAAAATAACAAAGAGAAGCAAAAACTCAAACATACCAATACCGAACCATTGAGTGTACAAAAATTTGATGTGGAAGCAAGCTCACGAGAAACTAGTAGAACAAAAAATGGGACCGAGCAAGGCACATGGTCGATACTGACATAGAAATGCCAGCAAAGTAGTGGCGTAGTCGAGAGTAAGGTAATGTAGGGTGATGATGAGAATAGTACATCGAAAATGCACCACCAAAACCGTTGCCAAAGTGGATAGGTACGGGAGACACGAAATGGAGTACCAGAAATGCCACACCAACACATGGAGAATGGAGTGCAATCAATAATCAATAGAGGAAGTAGGACATCCGAGCAAGTAAGCAACATGAATGTGTAAGCAGAGCATGGAACCAATGGAGGAGGAAGTGTATTGGAGACTGGGGAAAAGCATATGAAGTACTGAAATGGAATCATGGAAAACCCTTGGGTTGTGCAAGATGGAAGCAACACCAAGAAGGTGGAAAAGAGTGAAAGAACCACTAAAAGAGGAGATGGACACCAACCAGCAACACCTGCAAAAATAATTGAACAAGGAATCCTGTCCAAAAATGATAGGAACCAAGTCCTAAGATAACTAGGCAAGATGAAGCACACAAAAAGGTGGTCTAACCAGCTGAAAAGGAGAGCCAGATGTCAAAAAGTCATCCTCAAACAATGGAAAAGGAAAACCATCATGTTCGCATCAAAGAAGAAGTAAAAACAAGGGCTACTAAATGCATAAGGCAGTTCCTAGCACAAAAGTGATAGGAATTTTTTTTTTTATGACAACATACCACTGGCATTGTCGGTTTTCAATCTGCCACCGCTTAGAGGTGCCAGAAAATTGGTTTTCACCACTAAGTTTATTTTTAGTTAATATCCACCAAAATTCGGTTTTCAAATATTAACTAGCCAACAATGCCCAAAGGTTTTCATTGTTGGATATTTTATTGTATTTTTTTCCCTTTTTTTTGTTTTTTGTTTAATGAGTAAATACATTTTAGAAAGTACCTAAAAGGTACTTGAAGAGGCCACAAGAACTTTTTCAAGGAGATAGAGTTTTGTTGGAAAATTTGAGACAAATTCCTCCCTAGAAATAGGCTTCTTGTACAACTTCAATCGGTGACCATTGACAACTAGAGCCATACAGTCAGAATCCATAGTGCGAAGCTTAACTACACCTTTGTCGTAGACCATCTCAGTTTCGTAAGGTCTGAGCCACCGAGTGTGGAACTTTCCCTTGAAATCCTAGAAGTGAGAGTCATACAAGAGTGCCCAATCACTTGGTAGAAATGACCGTTGTCGAATGAAATGGTCATGCCAAAGAGCACGTTGTTTCTGGACAATCTCCACATGGAAAAGTGCTTGTTGACAAAGTTCATCCAATGAATGAAGTGCAATTCATTCTTTTTGTGCATTGGTCAGGCTCATACACAATTGGAGTGCAATACGAAGAGTTTTCACCTCAAACTCAATAGGAAGAATTCCTTTCCTACCATAGATAAGTTTGTAAGGTGTCAAACTCGTGGTGGTTTTCCATGTCCTACGGTACACCCACACTGCTTCAGGAAGTTGTGCAACCCAATCTCATTTATGGAGGGAATCTGTCTTGGTAAGAATGTTCTCAAATTCTTTCTTGGTAACTTCAACCTGGTCATTGGCTTGAGGATGATAAGGTGAAGACTTGTGAATTCTAATCTCATACTCATGAACCAAGGCATAAATGAGTTCGGATGTAAACTGTGGACCTTGATCTGTGACTATCTCTCATGGAACACTAAACCTAGTAAAAATCTCATAATAGAGGAAGTCACCTACCTTGATGTCCCTTGCATGCTTCAAGGCAACAAATTCAACCCATTTAGTTACATAATCTATGCACACAAGGATGTATTCCTTGTTCTCAGATGGTGGGTTGATTGGTCCAACAAAATCAAGCCCCCATTTTTCAAAGGGCTCAATGGACAATTGAGGATTTAGGGGAATTTCATTTGAGTGTGTGGGGTGGCCCATACATTGACATTTATCACAGTGATGAACATAACACTTACAATCCTTATGGAGTGTAGGCCAATAGTAGCCTGCAGTTAAAACCTTCTGGGCAGTCCTCTAAGCAACAAAATTCCCTTCGTAGGGTTATGTATGGCATGCACGAAGTATATCGAAGACATCATCTTCGAGTACACACTGATGCATGATATTGTCAATGCAAGTTTGGAAGAGTAATCCATTGATCCACGTGTACTCACCACTGAGTCCAACCAATTTTTGTCATTCCCTCGGAGAGAAATGAGGTGGAAAATTGCAAGTAACTAGGTAATTTGTAATGTCAGTGAACCATGGACTTTTTGTTAATATAGCAAAGAGATGCTCATCTAGGAAGGCATCATCGACTAGAACTTGTTCATCTTCTTGTTATTGTAACCTAGACAAAAAGTCTACAACCACATTCTCCCGACCAGGTTTTTCAATTATAGAAATGTCAAATTCTTGAAGCAAAAGTAACCATCTAATAACTCTACCAGTTACAATAGGTTTATTCATCAAGAATCAAATTATAGAATGATCAATATGAACAAACACTTTATATCTAGTAATATAATGACAAAATTTCTTGATTGCATACACAACATCTAGAAACTCCTTTTTAGTTAGCATGTAGTTTACCTCAACTCCTGTGAAATTCTTATTGATGTAGTAGATGGAATAGAAGAGGTTATCTTCTTTCTGTTCAAGCACATCTCCCATGGAATAGTCTGAGGCATTGGTATGAATGTGAAAAGGCAACTCCCAATTTGGACCTCTAAGTACTGGTGTGGTTACAATCTTGGTCTTAATGGTTTCAAAGGCTTCTTGACATTCAAGTTTTTAAGAGAAAACATCTTTTTCTAACAAGGCAAACAAAGGGGAGGCAATCTTACTAAAATTTTGGATGAACCTCCTATAATACCCTACATGGCCTAGAAAGCTACGCACATCCTTTTGGCTAGCGGGTGTAAGAAAGTCTTGAATGATTTGTATCTTTTTGGGATCAACTTGAATACCCTTGGAAGAAATATAATGACCAAGTACTATCCCCTCTGTCATAAGCATATGGCACTTTTCATGGCTTAATGATAAATTAGTGTCTATACAATGTTTAAGTACCTTTTTCAAATTTGTTTTAGCCTCATCATAAGTATTACCATGGACAATAAAATCGTCCATATACACTTCAACACAATCATTTTACAAGATCTGCAAAAATACTCAAAACTACCCTTTGAAAAGTGGCAGGGGCATTACATAAACCAAACGGAAAAATGTTATAAGCAAAGGTGCCCCAAGGAAAAGTAAAGGTAGTCTTGTCCTAGTCTTCAAATGCTATGCAAATCTAGTTGTAGCCACTGAACCCATCCAGAAAAGAAAATAACTTTTTACCTGCAAGAGTGTCCAACACTTGATCAATAAATGGTAATGGAAAATGATCCTTTTTGGTAGCTTTATTAAGTGCTCTATAATCAACACAAATTCTCCACTTACCATTTTTCTTAGGAACCACAACTAGAGGAGAGACCTATTGACTATTTGAAATAGGATATATGAATCCAAGATTTAATAATTTTTGTAACTCCTCTTTAACTATTTCATGTAGGACAGGGTTGAGTCATCGCTGTGGTTGCCTAACTGGATGACTACCCTCTTCAATGTAAATATGGTGTGTGCAGGTGTCAGGATGAATGCCACACATGTATTGGTATTCCCAAGCAAATGCATCTTTATAAGTTCTAAGCATGGAAATGAGATCTTGGATTTTTTTAGTGGTTAAATGTGGATTAATATTAAGTGTGCTACTAGGTAAAATCTCCATGGCCTTTGATTGAGTAGGTGAATTAATGGCTAGTACTTGTGAAGTGGACGGTGTATTACTATAATTTATAGAGAATAAAAATGGACTATACAAAAAATTATGAGGTAGCAACTAATGAAATGTAACAAAGTGTTGAATAGATTGTGAGCTACCTACCAATGGAAAATTTCCAAAAGGACAATGAGTATTTATACCTGAATGAAGAACCATGCTTTCAAAGATTTCATTAGATGCATATCTATTTTGAAGAAAATTAACAAGAATATTATCTTTAGTAGGTTCTTCCATCTCTAATGCTTGATCAATTGTCAAGATTGGTAATGACTCATCCAAATCACTATCAACCCATACTGGATCCTCTGTCTCCAATAGGGGTTGTGCTAGTGGGTATAAAGTCAACTGTTTTGTGTGCTCTCCATTAGAAATGACCATGTTTCCTAGCCGACAATTGATGAATGCATCTGCAGCCGCTAACCAAGGTCATCCCAAGATTAAGTGGTATCCCCCCAGCTTAATTTTAGGCTGCAAAATCATAAAGTTAGTTGGGTATTCCCACGAATCAATAGAAAGAACTATATCTTCAATCATACCCTTCGGTTTGACCAATGATCGGTCTGCCATTTGGAGAATTGTGGGAGTAGGTATAAGTCCCTTAAGTGATAATTTTTAATTTATTTCATTTGTCATAACATTAATTGCAGCACCTAAATCAACAAGTGTGTTAGGAATAATAACTATACCGATACACACCTTGATGACATGACTCCCTGGATCCGAATACTTAGGAATGGTTAGGTTCCCAAGCATGAGGTCTGCTAGTTGTCCAATGACTTGGACAGTCTTCAGATCTCGCTTCTTCTTCTTCTTCTTTTGAGTACATAAATCTCGAACTTTTTTTGTATATACGGGGATATCCTTAATGGCCTACAACAAAGGAATATTAATGTTAACATTGTGTAATTCATTGACAAAATCAAATTTAGGTTGGGAGACTCCCTTTTGAATAGGTTCTAAATGAAATTGATTAGGGAATGGAGGTTCCTTTACTGGATCCTCTTCAGGTTCTTCATTAATTTAAGTGATGGTGGGTCCCTAGAGAGCCTTCCTCGATCTTAATTGAACTCCACCTATTTCTACAATATTAACAGGATACGTAGGATAACTTATCGCCTCATTATTATACATGGGTTGTGTTGCCTTATTCTTGGGATTTGGATTTGGTTGAGCTGGCATTGATGTGGGCTTTGGCAGTTGTATTGGATTGGCTGGCTGAGTGGACGATGATGGTATAGGTGGAAGAAATTATTGTGGATGTTGATATGGGTTAATCATGGGAGGAGGTAGAAATTGTGATTGTGATGGATATGGTTGTTGGTATGATGAAGGTTGTGGCAATTGTGGCCTCCATGCCTGCTGCCAAGGTTGTGAAGCATATTGGTATTGTTGCATCCATTGAGGGTATTGTGGAGGTTGTTGCCAACCCCTGTACCATCCAGGCTGATTGGAAAAATAATTGGATTGGCTAGGTCCACAAGAAAAATAATCATTCATCATCCCAGGATGCATTACTTGAGGTGGAAAAGGTCACCTTGGGGCCATGTAGTAGACAGGTTCTTTAGAATATTCAATATTAGGTACACCTACAGGAAGAAGCCTTAAGATGGAACTCTTGTTGGCTTCTTCTAAGGATGCAATATTTATCCTATTATAGGGGAAATCCTCACTACTATGTCTCTTACGATAGGTCAGAAAAAATACAGCCAAGGCCTTTTCAGCTTCATATTGCTTATTACGAGTATATAGAGTATCAATTTGCTTGCCCATATGATTTAATAAATTAGTTTTAAGATCTTCAAGTACATTACCTATTTCACGCTTTGTTATATCTATGGAATTTCCTAAAGAAGAAAGCTTACTTGAATAACTCCTCCTCAAACGTTGAGACCTCAAGTAATTCCTGTAAATGTCACAAATATCATCAAAGTTCAATTTAGAGACTACCTTTACCTATTAAATTTGATGCATCCATAGTATCATCTCTTATTCCCCTAAGAAACAACATTTTAATAGTATCAGGAGTTAGCCTTGGTTGTCATGATCATTGTAGGCTGAACATGAAGTGTTCGAGGTAATCTTCCATGGATTCATCTTCTTTCCGTGTCATACAAAAAATCTTGTCTGAAACCTCTTTTGTTTTACAATATTCCTGGTATTTTTTCAAAAATACTTCCTTCATGACATCCCATGTTCTGATGTTTTTGAGGTTCATCAACCAACGTAAGGCTAAATCCTTCAACGTGGCTGGGAATAACTTAAGCTTATGTGCATCACTCTAATAGTCATAACTATGGCACAACACATCAAACTCAAATAAGAACATATCAGGATCCTCAACAAAAAGACCATGAAAAATAGGGAAAGTGGAATGGGGAATGTTTTTCATAGGGGCATCCTCTTTAGGATGTGCAATTGGAAACTCAAAAGTGATCGGGTTGTGGGCTAATGCTCTTGCATTGTTATTGTTGTTGTTGTTGTTGAGATCAACCATGACTTGAGATGCCCAAGGGGTGAAGATAATTTTGAATGGCTTTTTAGTTTCCTAAGGATGGACCAACTCTAGACTCGTAAGATTCTTGGAATAACTTTTCAACCCTTTTTTGCAATTCTTTAGAAGACTCTGGATGGATACCAAAAGGGGTCTCAACAATGGTAGACTCAATAACACACTTTTTGATATTTGGTTTGGGTAACTCTTTCTTAGGTGTTGTGTGCACAACTAATGGTTGTAATTTATTTTTCAATTTTTCTCATTGTGAGCTACTTCCCTCAATGGATGGTTTTGATTTATTTTTCAATTTTTCAAGTTGTGAACTACTTCATTTCTCCTTTTTTTAAAAATCTCCCTCTATCTCTACTATGATTCATGCACCTATATGACTTATAACAACACAAATCAAGAGTACTAACCTTGACAAGGTCGACAATTGTGTAGGTTTTCCTCTTGATGTACTGGTCCTAACTTAACTTACTATGGTTTCAGGTCTTTAATACCTTTCCTTGACAACGAAGCCAAAATGATTGGATTAAACTGTGGATGGATTTTAGGGTCAAACTATCCTTGTAATTCCATCTAATTAACAAGTGTGTGTATAGATCAATCCTCAAGAATTTTGTGGAAGTTTCCTCGGTTTATTCCTTAATTGCCAATCCGAGAATCATAAGCTTGTGAAGGGTATTGTGGCAGTTTACCTAAGGACTAAAACTAGTGAGATAAGTGGGGATGGATGTAACTAACCTATAATCTGTATTTTTTTTAGAAATATGGTTTTTAGACTTCCTGTCAATTATGTGATAGGAACCTATGCCAGGAACATTATGTAACAAAGACAAATTAACTGCCAAACAATAAAACAGAATAAAAAATCCACACTGAAAATGAATTGACAGAAGATAACTAAGTATTTAATTGTAGGGTGCTAAACTAAATTCACATGTATTGATAAACACACCAATTAGCGCTGATTGAAATATTAAACTAAGTTCACAGGAAACAACAAATGCACTGATTAATACTCATTAGAAAATAATATGCTAAATTGAATTCACCTATAACAACAAACACACTGATTACAGTACATCAAGTGATTACAAATTAACACAACAATTAAAGATTTAGAAGAAGATTAAAACCAAAACATTTATTACCACACATGTACTAATATTATAATGATTCACCAGGTAACCGAGGAAGTGAGCCCTTCCTTCTCTGATTATTAGGTGATGAAATAAAAGCTTACTTTAAGCTAGTCAATACTCATGCAAATAATATTTTAAATCATAGTCTTTTCAAACCAGAACAACAACTTATAGATGTATATTATTGATATCAATTTGAGTCTTGACATACATATTTATAGAGATTATGGGCCGCTAAGTTTAACTAATGCTGATAAAAAAGAATACAATTATTTAGGTTGTTTTGGCCTATAGACAACAACCTTAGAAGCTAATTAGAAATAAATTACAGACTTTGATATTGTTTCAAAACAAATCAACAACTCAGAACAAACTTAACAAAAATGACATATGACTCTTAAACAATTTTATCTCCATTCCATCGATGCTCCTCTTGCACCCATGTATTATCCACATAATTATCCCCTACTATCATTGTCATGAAGATAATTAATAAATAATTGAAGGTTTTGATATATTTATAAGTTTTTATCTTTTCTTTTCATTTTATTAAATATCCTCACTTCATTAACAAATAGTGACAGGAACAACAAATGATACTATAGAAATGAAAGGGTAAAGGGCAAATAAAAGGTAAAAATAATGACACATTTCACCCCCATCAAAAGGGTACTCCCTTTACAGCCTGAAACCAACAACAACAATAAAAAATTGCACAAACAAAGTGCAAGAAGGAAGAAAATATTTTCTATTATCACTGAAATAAAAATGAAATTACAACATTACAACTACCATCACATGGGCTTTCTAATTACATAAATCTATAAATCTGCAAATCAGAGACATAATCTACTCTGCTTTTCCCTCCTCTTTGTCACTCCATTCACATCCTTTATTTGGAATGTGTAACCACCCTGGAATCTCCTAGAAAGTGTAACCCCCACAAGAAGATATTTTGTAATTTATCCAATTTGGTAGTGCAACTTCGCAGGGTCATAACTTTTGATCCGACTGTTGGATTTTTCAATTATAATACCTTTTCGAAAAGATCTCAAGGAGATGCTTGATCGCAAAATGGTACCATAGGGTACATTTTAATTTTCAACCAATTTTCAGGCCCATCCAAAGCCTCTAAGTGCTTCAAAATTGACTTCTAACATTTTTAACAAGATTTTCGAAAATTAAAATTTTAATCTCTTAAATGATAAATGATATTGAAGTGATTTCTTCACCATTGGCTTCAATTTACCATTCTAGAGGTCTGTGTAAGATTTTGTGCCCATATGTGCATAAATACAGACTTATTAATGTATAAACCTAAAAACGGTCATCATATTCAATTAATTAAATACAACCTATTTGATTAATGCTTCAACTACATATAAATAAGGTCTTACTTTATTTATACTGTTCAATTTCCTTTTAATTCTTCTAATTCACATTCTTCTAAATAATTAAATAAACAAAATACCCTAAATGTGTTTATTTAATTAATCTTCCTTAATCCTAATTAAGAATTAGAGCACATTTCTACAACTTTTTGTGTGCCACCTCATAAAGGTCACATGAAAATAAATAAGCCTAATATTAATTAGAATTATCCTCACACACTTCCACCAATGAGAAAAAAGCACATGGCTTTATTCCCCCACACTTCCAACAAATTTGGAGCACATGGGTCTTTGTTTCACACACTTGGGAATCCCATACATTTGGCATGCTTCCAATTGGTCAAGGGATTCTCTCCACACACATGGCATGTTGTCCTTGGTCAAGGGGACAACATCTTGATTCCTTTCATCTCCACCGTCTATCATTTCTCCTTCGAATCTAGACCGTTGATGGGTGCCACCTCACAAAATGCTTGAGAAACCCTATAAATACACCCTCTTGCCTTAGCATTTATCATCCACCTTTTGAGTAATGTTATAATGCTATTTTGAAATACAATTTGGAATAGTGTTATAATGCCATTTTTCATCCACACTTTAAGTATTGTTACCATGCAGGTTTTTCGTAGGAGCTTGGAGCTTCCATGGAGTCTTATACTTAGCTTTCATATCATGTGTTACTTTTCATTCTCATCTTAGATTAATTAATTGCTTCATAGTTACATTTTATCATCCCCATTGCATCATAGTCACATTTTAGGTTAGCTTGTTTTATGTTTGCATTTGAGCATATGCATAATCATGGATAGTTCACTATAGTTGCATATCATCTCACTCATCTCCACTTGTTCATCTATCATCAACATCATCCTTCGTTTATCGTTGCATCCATTATCCTTTCCATCATTTTGTTTCATTTAGGAGCATACCACTAATCATTCCAGCACACATTTGCATACCACTAATCCTTCCACCACACATTTGCACATAGAAATCATCTTAGCTTGCATATTAAGCATCAAATCTCATTTTCTAGGTATTCATTTTAACAACCTTTGTGCCCATAAAAATTTGAGGGCCAAACGGTTTAATAAATCCCTAGAAATAGAGGACAATGATACGTATTTGAAAGGTTTGATTGTATTACGAATAGAGTAGTTTTACTTGCTTCAAACTTTGAATGTAAACCATCTCATTAAGGTTTGTGTTGACATTAGAATCCACTCTACACATTTCGACACACGCATAGAATAGCACCCACCGTGGGAAATTTGAAAAGTAACCCTTTCACTTATCAGGAGTTAGAGGGAAACCAAGATGGTTAACCTCAGTCTTAGATAATCATGATGAATCTTCAACTGGCCTTCCTCTCCATTTTACCAAGTACTCTTCATATTGTCTATTTCTTGTGCTTCTACCCACACGGCTATCCAAAATTTATTCTATCTCTTCCTTCTCTAAAGTAGGTGCTAGAACATTCCACCATGCCTCTGTCAATCCATTCTCCTTATCTCCTTCATGATATTCTATCAAATCAAAAATGTTAAACATAGGGGAAACATGAATCTCACTCGACAACTCTACCTCATAAGCATTTCCTAAAGCATGCTTCTTCAAGATCTTGCATGGTCCAAACTTCTTCATCTTTAACTTGTATGTACCAATTGGAAACCTCTCCTTTCACTAATCCGACTTGAATTAGCAATACTATCAGTCCTTTAGAGGATCTTTCTTCATCGTCATAATATTTTATGGCGCTATTTCTTCTAGAATCTATTGAATTTTTTGAATATCCCAATGCACTGATAAGCTTTAAGGTGCAGACATTTAGACCAACTCCTCCATCTATTAAAACGTGTTTGACCTAATGTTTTTGGATTAAAACCTCAATATGGAGTGGAGCGTTATGTGGGTGAGTGAGTGATGCATCATCATTTTCTAAGAATGATAAACAATGGGGTGCAGTCAAATGTCCCACCATGGCTTGAAATTGACAAACTTCCAAATCAATTGGTACTGTGGTGTCCACCAAATCTTTTTCCAGAATATCCTTATGGGCTGGTGAAATTTGAAGAAGTTCCAATATGGATATCTGTGCCGGGATCTTTTGCAATTGGTCTACGATATTGTATTGATTTGAAGGGGCAACAGGTGTTTTAGATGAACTTCCTTTCAATACAAACTTGGACTGTGCTCTTGTGGTCACATTTACTGCCAGGTTGTCTTGTTTATTATTGATCTTGATGACATTGATTTGACTATTAGCTGCAGTAATATCTTGTTTATGCTCAATTTTAATGTCATTAATTTGATTATCAGCTATAGCAATGTCTTGTTTGTCATTAATTTGATTATCAGCTGCAACAATGTGTTGTTTATTCTTGATTTTGATGTCATTGGTTTGATTATCAACTGCAGTAATGTGAAGGATGGTAGAATAATATACATAGTTCACATTTTTCCCTTTGTTTGTCGAAGAGGATTCTCCTTTTTCATAGTTGGGTAGAGGGTTTTAAAATGCTCCATGATCAACATTTGTTTGAGGTCCTTTTAATGATATTTCATGTCTATCTATCAAATCTTGCACCAAATGTTTGAGTTGCATGCAATCATTTGTTTTGTGACCTTTGTTTCTATGAAAATCACAATAATATGCATCATTCCACCATGATGGTTTGACTCTTGGTTCCCAATCTCGTGCCTCTGGTAATGTTATGAGTTTGGCTGCAAGAAGCTCTTTTAATGCTTATTCAAGTGACTGTCCCAAAGGTGTAAATTTTCTGTGATATGGTGGTTGAGCTGGTATAGATTTAGTGTTGGTTTGATTGTTGTTTTGATTGTTTTTGGGTGTAATTCCTGATAGATTGAAGACTGGTTTTGCATTATGTGTTTCAGTTGCACCATCATTACCAACATTCTTGTTTCTTGTCCAAAATTTGGATTTCTCATTGGTGTTATAATGATTGGAAGAGTTAGCAGCGTTTGGTCCTTCATTATATATTTTTAACAATCCTCTTTTAACCAAGGCTTCCTCACTCTTGAGTCCATTTTCAATCATCTTTTCAAAGTTGGGTGGACATTGTAATTGGATTCTATAGCTCTTCTCACTATTGAGATTGTCAATGAAGATTTCCATCTTTTCTTTCTCAGGTATAGGACATGCATATCTAGCAAATAATCTTCTCCATCTTTATAAAAATGTGAGAAATGATTCACCATTTTTCTGTTTTGTGTTACAAAGATCTTTCATTGTTATTTCATGTTGAATGTTGTAGGAATATTGGGTGATAAACTTATTTACCAGCTCTTCAAATGATCTAATACCTGGTGGGAGTTTTGAAAACCATTCCATGCATTGACCACCCAAACTTCTTGGAAATAATCTCATTAAATAAGTATCTTCATGTGAAAATTCCAAGCTCATGGTGCAAAATTCTCTTACATGATCTATAGGATTAGATTTGCCATTGTATTTGTCATATTTTGGAAGATCATAGTTTGGTGGAAATTGTATCATGTTTAGATTTCTGTCAAAAGGATAAGGGTAGATGTCTTGCAACAAATATCTTTTGGTTGTTCCTCTTTGCATATCTTGGATTTGTTGTTGAAGGTTTTGGATTTGTTGAGTTGAAGCATTCATTGGATTTTTGGTTCATGAATCAACTTCTATTTTCGTGGGAGCTCCTTTCAATTGGTTTACATCAAAGTCATTGGGAAGTTTCACACCTTGGTTGGCCAGCATAAAAAGTATTTCTCTCCATCTTTTTCTAAAAATTTCTCCATGAACTTGTGAAACTTAGGGTCTTGTTGAGCTTGTTGAATGTCTTCATTAGTTATCTCATCCGTTTCAGGTTGGTGAAATCTATGGAAGGGATTTTATTCACTTTCAGCCATGATGGTTTGTGTTTCAATTTCTTGTTCTCTGAGTTTTTGTTTTTGGGCTCTTGTTAAAATGGGCATACAAGTGTTAAAGATTTTCTATACTTTGATCTTTGTTTAAGGAGTGCCAATGAGATACCTAAGTCAAACAAAATGATGGATTCTATTGATGAGACTAAGGTTAAATCTAATGTAAAGCATGTTGTTTCATGATGAAGGATGATAGATCCTAATGATGAAACTCAACTAAACAATCAAACATAGGTTTGATGATTAGGAACTTTAAGATGTTTGATCCAAGTTTAGTTAAGGGAATTTCACTTGCAAAAGCCAGTTTCTTCAAGTTTAACCTGATGTTGTAATGAGGAATGATTTGTGCTCTGGAAAGGATCCCTAAATCTAGTTTTAATTGTTTGACAGATGTTCAATTTAGCTCTTTGTTTGTGAATCAAATGGATGTGCTAAAACTGCTTGGAGATGCACTAAAAGATGGCATAGATGTGCTTAAATAGAGCCTATATGCACTAGACTGTCCCCTAGATGTGCTAGAATAGAAAACATATGTGCTAAAAGATGAAACAAATGCGCTAGAAAAAACCCTAGATGTGTTGGAAGATGTCGCAAATGTGCTAGAACAAGCCAGAGATGTGCTAGACTACCACTAAATATGGTTCAAGTTATCTGATAGATGTTCAAATTATCTCTCTGTTGGAGTATCAGGTAAATGCGCTAAACAAATTGCAAATGCACTAGAGGATGGGATGAATGCGCTAGAATATGGCCTAAATGCGCTGAAAAGTGTGATGAATGCGCTAGAACAGAAAGCTTATGCACTGAAAAATGAGGCAAATGCTCTAAAACAAATTGCATATGCGCTAAAAGATGGGGTAAATGCACCAGAATAGGCCTAAATGTGCTAGACTATGAACTCAATGCGCTGAAAATAGGAAATGCATGTGCTGGAAAATGAGGCAAATGTGCTGTAATAGAAATTTTATGCGCTAAACTGGAAATGGTCACCGTTTTGAAAGTTTTCCTGATTTTCTTGTTTTTGGATCAACGAATTTGAGTGTTTTTGGTGAGTGATCTTCTGAACAGTGGTTTCAAAGACTGAAGCAAGTAGTAAAACAATTGTTTCATCCTATGATCTAAACATCAAGTGTATGTTTAAGGATCTAGTCTGATCCCCTTTGATTTCCATTGGTATTGAACAAGAGCAAAAAAATCAATCAAACTCTCCTAATGCCAAGGGCCATTAATAACATCATAGCCCACATCTTAGAACTACGTCAGCTCACACAGCTGTGTCACCCCCTAGAGGGCGCCCGTGTTTTCGCCTTTTCTGGGTCTTAACCAAAAGTCAATTCCTTCACTTTTGGCCAATAATCCCTAGTAGTTATATGGTGAGTATCTTGGGGGGATATTCTTCCCTCCCCTTGCACTATGAATATTGTAATGTTCAGGAACTGACTCAGCTGGCTACTACACTTAAAGTTCTTAGTAAGGGTTTTTGTTCGGTGTGGTAATGATAAAATCCCTTAGGAGACCTCCCAACCTTTAGAAAAAAGGTTTTGAGGATGGTTATCAATGCACACTACCGTTGAAGGTGATTTTCATCACAATCACATTTGATTATAGTGGGTTCAAATACTTGGCTTAGCCATTACCACTTAGGTCATTCCCGTAGGGTAAGTACTTTTTCCCACTATGACAGGTCTTCTAAGGTGCTATTGCAATAAAATGGAAGAGTGATTCTAACATTCTGGTCACCCAATGAAGGGGAGAGCATAGGCCTATCACTTTGCAAACACAACATACATGGTGTTCATTAACCTTGTAATTAAACTAGATGCCTAATCTAATCAAGGGAAAACAAAAATAACTCCAGCCCCTGCAAGTACCATTAGTAGTCTCAAATAATTGTCTTTGACAACGTTTAAAGCACCTGCAAAATAGAAAGATACCAATTAGTTCCCAGAATTTTAAGTTTCTACAATTAAAAATAAATGTGTTGAAATAGAGAGCATATGCACTAAAAGATTTAGTATATGTGCTACAAAACACCCTAGATGCGCTAATCTGGAAAGCAGAAAATGAAAATCCAAATCTTGTATATACACAAGAAGAGAAGGTAGATGCGCTAGAAGAACAGGTATATGCACTAAATTAGAGATTGAATGCACCAAAAGAGCAGGAAGATGTGCTAGAATAGAGATTGGATGCACCAAAAGAGCAGGTAGATGCGCTGAAAGAAGCTTTAGGTGCGCGACATTGAAATTCACGATCAAACCTGTAGACGAAAACTTGCTAGAAAATGTTTAAAAAATGGGGCTAGGCCCCACGGTGGGCACCAATTTATGTGTGTATGAATAATGTGAGTGCATAAGCAAATAATACAACACACCAATGAAACATTATATTAGAGAATTCAAATGACAATCAAATCAAATCAAAACAACAAACTCTCCAATGGTGTCTCATTGTCCTCTATCTCCAAGGATTCTTTAAGTCATTTTGCTCTCAAATTGTTTGTGCACATGACTTTCCAAATGACAACCTGAAGAATGAGATGCAAAAAATGCAAGAAATATCTCCTACACTACATGATTGCTAGCTAAATGATATGCTAAGATTAATGATTCTGCTATGATATTGATAATGAAAATGATATGATTGAACTACTGTAATTCAGATGCACCTAATTCAAGTGCCATGATTAATCTACTTAATTCTAAAATGCTAATGCTAAAAGGACAATGCTAAGATGACAATGCTAATGAAATTTCTGTAGAGTGTAATTATGCTCAACTCTCTATATGAATTTAATGTAAATGAGGCTCCATTTATAGATTTTCCAAGGCATAAGCTTAGGTGATAGGAACCAACGGTCTGGATTCAATATGGAGAGATGGATGGTTGAAGGTGAAGAGGTTAGAGAGAAAAGGGGAGTGTGTTCCCTTTAGAAGAACAAATTGCCAAGTGTGAAGAGGAATCAAATGAAGATGAAAGCCAATTGTCTCAAAATTGGTTAGAATTTGTTGAGGATAAATGCTATATTAAAGACTGAAAATATTTAATTTCATGAGACACATGATGAGGTGGAAGGTGAAAGAAGTTAGTAGAAATGTGACTAAATTCGAATATAAAATTCAAATTTAATAAGAGGAAGTTAATTAAATAAAACAAACTAATTAAAGTTTTTTATTTAATTAAGACATGAAGAAAATGATTTAGATAGGAAGAATTAGAGAAAATGAGCTATATAAATAAAATTTTCAATTTATTTATAAGTAGACGAATTGAAGATTTATTAATTAAATAACTTGTATTTAATTAATTCCTCCAGACCAAATTTAAGTGTATACATATATGATAGCTCATGTATATGATCATGTACGTATGTGAGCATGCGTATGTAAAATACCAATGTATACTCATACGTGGATACATCATACATATGGGAAATCAAGTAGATACATATAAATATATACACTTTATGTCTTTATACTTATTGATATATGTATTATAAGGTGTTAGGATAATAATAATATATATAAATACATATGTATATATGTATGTATTAAATTAAATAGTATATACATACATACATATATATTAATATACATATATACATTTATAAATATATGTGTAAAGATTGGTAAATGAATGATTTTAAATAGATATGTTAATACATACATACATACATACATACATACATACATACATACATACATATATACATATATATATATATACTGAATGATATAATGAAATACCAATCTCATATATAAAGCAATGGAGTAATACACTGTGCATATGGTATAAATGCATCACATAAGTCAAAACTGAAATATGCACATATATAATGCAATGATAATACATTTTTTTGATAAAGTAATGCCATGTAATATAAGCCACACACAGGAAAAAATAAAAGGGCAATAGACTAAGTCAAATTTTCCATGATTAGCTAAGGTGGCAAGTGATACTTGTAACTATTTAGAATTGCATATGAAATATGACTGTTAAAATAACAACAACCCTTCTTAGATACCATAATCAACAAAGTAAGAGGATTGAAGATGCCACAAATGGAGTAAGTGAGCAACCATGAAACTAGAAAGTAATGGTGCAACTATTTGTAAGAGCATTTGACTCAATAAATTAGCATGTGCAATTTGATTTCAACAGCTTGGCCAAGAAATGGAAGCTATATGCAATTTGAATTCCTTATGTGTCAAATGATTGATTCTTTCAGTTGCTAGTAAATTGGAATAAGACACCTAGTAGTGCATAATCAATCTATAGAGTATTAGACTTGCATTAGAGTTCTTCTTTGTTGTTTGAAAGGTGGAAACTTGGGGAAGAAAGGTGGAAAACACCATAGCTAATTTGTAGTGTGAAATCTCTCCTTGAATCTGTATATACAGAGGTCGATAGTTTTTGTTTTGGGGACAATTTTATGATTGCATTCTTGCTGTTTATTTGATGAGATAATTTATGTGAGTTTATTGTGAGAGTTGTGAGTGTTTCTTTGTGTGTGGAGAAATTTCAGTATTAGTGAAGGAAGAGTATTGAGATTTTGAAGGCATTAGATTGAAGATAGTATAGATTGGAGAGGACAACCAACAAAGTTCTTATTTGGAAGCTTTATTACTAGGCATGCTTAGTCATTCTATCCATTACTCTTTTCTATGTTGAATCTATGTTTTTGCTGATTGATTGCAAGTGCTTGTGCAAGTGCTTGTTTGTTTACCATAGTTGTTGAATCAAGCTTGTGCTTATTGCTAGATTGGATATAAGTTGTTTTGTGGTATCTTATTAGTATGATACATATATAAAGTTTTTTATGATTTTCATGGTTGTATGACACAATTATGTTAAACTATCTAGAAGGTATATATATGATACCTAGTTGATTGCATGTTACATATATGCTTGCGTAGATTATTATGTTAGTAATGCAAAGAGATTGATACCATGCTAGAAGTATTATGTCATCATTGTTAAGGTATGATGTTATGTAAACCTATGATTGGTATTTTTTCCATGAGTGGAGAACCTAAGTTCTTGATTACTCATATTTCATTGAAAGTAGGAAGACAGTCTATTCCATAGGGTCAGGGTGTACACTTGATTTTGTTTATTACCTTTTTAAATGATGTTATATTATACTTGACCAAAAGTCTATACCTATTCATGATATACTAATATTTAAAGAGAGGAATTTATGTCTCGGCAACCCAAAGCCGTAATATGAGGAAACTTTAAGGTGCGGAAGCACAAACTCCTCTCAAGCTGAAAATGTCCTCAAGATTAGATATTAACTTAGTGTACATTGTAAACATGTGAATATATGAGTCATATTGAAAGAAAGGATTAATTAATATTTATGAACATACGAACATAGGATCCTTATATAGTCAATGCAAAGGATAACTTGGAATGAACCATGAGGAATTGGAGGTTGGTTGAAAGGTTCTTGGGTGAATTTACTAGAGGTTAAAAAGATATTTATGTTGATTTACTATTATTACAATACTATGAACATGAAATTTTATATGAAATTTAATGTCAAGGATAACCGGATTGGTTATGGTAATCTAAAAGGATGGAGCCATATTAGATATGACATCAAAGATTTTGAACTCAATATGAGGAAGTAATCTTTAAATCAAGTTAATTCTAAATTTATATGGGTATATTGACAGTACTTTGGATTAAGACTAGGTGTGTCCAGTCGGTGACATGGTGTCATTGGTACTATTTAGTTATGAACTAGGAGAGTCATTACTTGCATGATTAAAGGAAATAACTTGAATAAGAGGAAGTTTCCAATCCTAGGAATGTTGCATATATGTGTAACAGGGAATTCAAGAGGTTGGGTTAAACCTATTTGGTTAGTTAGATCAACTAAGTGTGACATCACTTTTTAGAATGAAATCTTCTTATATTATATTAAGGTCAAACCTAGTCAAGAGATATTTATGGTCAATAGAGTTTCCAAGTCGAGTAAGGGGGTGGGTGAACATATGACACCGCTCGAAGTACAAAGCGTTTGTATTTATTATTGTATAGGAGCGAATTTTCACCCCTTATATAAGTTCCCCTTTCACATACCCTCACCTTAGAAAATCAAATCCGAAGGCGAAATTCCACATCACCCACTTGCCTTCCATCCACTTGGCATTTGTCTTGTGTATCGGTGATGGAATATTTGTCGAGGAATGCGTAGTGTGCTACCGTCCCTAATGGATTCTTGCGTTTGAAGTTGGCATAGGCATCACACACCCTATTAGGGTCGAATTGTAACGTCCCTCTTCAACCAACTGACCCGAGAATTCCTTTTTCCTTCTCATCCCACCTTCAAAAAATATTCATTCTCACTTCATTTTAGGCTATAGACATTCACATTCAATCTCTCAAGAAAATTCTCATTCTCAAGCAACATTCTAGTATTTCATTGTGAGCATTGCAACAACATTGACACTCCATCAAATCCACATTGCAAGTGTGAGGAAGCCATAGAATTTGTGGGCTTGGAGCCTTGCAAAACCTCCCTTTATCACCGTTGCAGCTGTGGTGACTTTTCCAAGTCCATACCTTGCATTCTCCTCCATTGGCTAGTGAGCTTTTAGGTGGAGGTGGTAACACTTCACTCCTCTCCTTTGTGATTTGATAGAGTAGCATAGTATTATTGTTCATTGCGATCTTTCTTTCTACTTTCTTTATCGCATATTCTACTCTGTTGCTTTTTGGCTATCTGTAAAGGTGGAAACACCAAAACGAGGGTCTGACTGAGGCAAGTCCCTATACATCCCCAAAAATTTTCCCTCTTGCTTTTGTGTAGGTTAATGTGTGTGTGGAGCTAGCTAGCAAATTGACTCTTTTGTGAGATCATCTTTGTCACCTTAGCCTTTATTTACTTGCTTTATCATCTCTGTCTCTATTTCTCATACTTCATTGTTCTGTTTACCTCATTAAAAACAACTAGCTAGGTTGTCAATAAGTTTTTAGGTAGTTTGTATTGTATTTGGTGTTTTTTGGCCGTACGGATTCCAGCGAGCCAAAGAGACGCCAACACGCCGCGCTATCATCCTAGAACCACGCTGTCATCCTCAAATAGAGAGTTGTCTGAGGTGTAGTACGGACTCCAAAAACTAGCTCACCTAGCCCAAACAAGAATTTCAGCTCTATAAAGTGACAAAAGTACTATGTAGTGCTCTTCCTTCTCAATCCTCACCCCAAGACACCCTTTAGAGTGAGGTAATTTAGGGAAGCCCTCTGCTCTTGGCTCTGCATGACCTAGAGCCTTAACGTGGTTGGTCCCCTTCTCTTACATTTTTAGTGAACCCGACGTGAAGAGTGTCTACCCATTTGTTTGTGTTGAGACTTTTCCCTTGTACCTTGTGATTTTTGTAATCCTAAGCATTGTGAAGGTTTATGATCATCACAACCCAGTCTACAACTTCAGGGTACGTTGTTAGGAAAAATGTGCGACACCTACTGATGTAGAAGATGAAGGTGACTTCTAGTTTCACCCCCAATTTTTCCACTGGTTTAGCTAATAAGTTTACCACTAGTTTTCCTATGAATTATGCCGACGAGATGGGTTTCATGGAAGAGACCACTCATGTGCCTACTCCTCCGACATCCCCTACAACTTCATCCGTAGACGAGGGTGATGCTATACGTATTCCTGCAGGAAACCTTATGGCATTAGATAACAGGTTACTAGACCTTGTAAACCATTTAGAGAAAGTGCCAAACATGGTGAGAGCCACTAGGATTGCAAGCAAGGTGAGACATTTGCTAGGAAAAGATCGAACATGTGTAGAATTTCTACGTGGCCTTGTTGACCTAACTGAAGCTTATGTCCCTTTGTATAGGCCTAGATCAGGTACCACCTGAGGAGAAGTGCTTAATGCCTACAAAAGAAAAATAGGTGTTTTAATACCCACTATGTTTGTTTTCATGGCCAAAATAGGGCCCTCAATTAGTGCCTCTTCTACTTCTCAGGGGCCACACATTCTTAAGGTGAGTAAAACACCCCTTGGGTTCAGTTTCACCCCTCCTACTGTCCCTGGCAGTGGAGGTTGTAGTGGAATGAGTGGTGGTGGTTTTGGTAGTGGAGGTGGCTCTGGTGGAGGCCCTATCGGTGGTGGGGGCTCCGGTGGAGGTCATAGCGGTGGATCTAGAGGTGGCTCCAAGGGTGGTTTAGGAGGCTTCGTTGGTCCTTTGTCATCTACTGACCCTGTTTTGAATGCCCTGCTTCAAAATATGAGTTGTATGCAAAACTAGCTAGTGAGTCTCTCCTAGGCCTCGACCCAGCCTATCTTTCAACCCATTTTTGGTAACAATCCAAAGTACTCCCTTTCCACAAGGAATAGAGATTCCAAAATTTGAGAATTATGGCGGCAAAGGGGACCCGAAAATGCATGTGTCCGCCTTTAATGCCATGTGTACGAACTTCTTCCATCGCGATGTGTTGATGGAAAAATTATTTCCTCAATCTCTTAAGGATACAACACTCAAGTGGTACTGTTCCTTACCTGACAATTCTATCTTCTCATTTGATCAACTCATAAATCAGTTTCTGTAATAGTTCAAGCCAACATCGGACTGAAGATGACCTTTTCAGATCTCGTTCAATGCAAGCAAGGGAATAATGAGAAAATAACTGATTTCATAGCATGGTATCAAGCACTCTTTTCATAGATCTCGTACCTACTGCTTGATTCTGATGTGCAAAAGGTGTTCATAGGTAACCTGCAGAGACCTTGGCAGGAAAGGTTTTCCCTTATGAAGTACCCTTCTTTCATGCATCTGTATGTAGTATTATGAGAATATCAATAGATGGTAGTTCAATTTAGGGGATCCTCCTTGCACTCCCGTTCAGAAGGAAAATCTATTGTATCAATCTCAGGAAAAGGTAAAGTTGTTATGAATTTAGTAATCGCAACGAATGATAATGGCCTTAGGTGCAATAAAAAGTTCACAAAATTAGCAAAATCGTATTCTTCCATCTTGCAAAAGTTGTTGAAGGATAATATCATAACCTTGGAGAACCCTCAACCTCTCAAGGAACGTTACCCTGATTGGTATGATGCAAATTCCTTTTTTCAGTACCATCAAGTCAACAGACATGATATCGAACGCTGTATGCGCCTGCGTCACGAGTTATAGGACTGCATCAAGGATGATACTATTCATCTCGATGGGAGTAAACAAAATGAAAATAAGTGGCAAAAGCAAATAGTGAGTTGCAGATATACACAGACCCGTTTTCATCTCATTTTGCTAACTTAATTATTGATCCCTTTGATTCTACCACTCAGTCCTCAACGTACGTTAACATAGTTATGGTTACTCCTTCCACACAGCCTGCAACTGACTCACCGGACGTGATATTCACCTTGCATTATATGACCTTGAACAACAAGCCCTCTCCCCTTTACATTCTCGTTCGTCTCAATGGGAACATTGTGACAGGGGTCTTAGTTGACCTTGTGAGTCGAGTGAATGTCATTACTGAGGAGACATTATGGTTGAATTCATTACAAAGGGAGGAGTATGAAGAAACAAAATCTACCATTCATACACACGATGACCTCTCTCTCAAGCGGTATGGCTCAATAACTCTTTTCATCCTAGTTGGACCTAGGGCTGTGAACATAACCTTTGATGTTATCTCAAAATATAATTTGTTCAAGGTGAAGTTAGGCATACATTGGCTAGCTTCCATGAACGAAATTGCTTCTATCATTCATAAATGCCTTAAGTTCTCCATGAAGATGTTGTGCACATCCTGCATGACACTGGGTACCAGCCATTGGTGTCCCATGGGGGCTACTCATTGGATCATTTTTGACCCACCCCGGTCAGTCCGCTTCCCCCAATAACATACCTACTTTACCAAAACTATGTGAAGTACAAAATTGGGGGAAAAGGACAACCAAAATTGACCCTTCTAGTAGTGCAACAACAATCTGCCTCCTCTTCTTGAAAGGGAAAGGAGAGGCCTGCTCCTCCTCAAGGTGCCTCTTTTGCTCCCCTTTCTGAAGAAGAGTTTTGGATGAATACTCTTGGATTTTACATGAGAAGTCCAATGGTTCCTGCTTGGCACAATGCTAGGATCAGGATATCAGATCTTCCTACCGTGCCTCCTAGACCTTGGCCCTACCTGTATGGTAGAAGGGTCCCCATGGGGAATCCTCTATGTCTCAACCTCCATGGCCCCCTACTGCTCCTCTTAAAGTAGTGAATGGGAAGAGGCTCGCTGCCAAGGTACTAGAGTCGATTCCCCTCATTGTTTCTTAACCTCTTCCTCCTGCTCTCATTCAGGAGTCTATCCCTCAGCCGGAGACGACTGTGATGGAAACTCCTATGGTTGAGTAGGAGCCTTTTTTCCCTTCGCAACCCCTGACCTCTAGCTCAAAGAGTCATAGAAATTGCCTTGCATGTGAGCGCAAGCGCTGACAAAAGGCTTTGGTGGCTGAGTAGGCTGCTTTGTGGAGAAAGGAAGAGGAGCTGACCACCCTTGTTTCAGGGCCTCCTGATGTGTCCTCCTCTCTCCTCCCCTCTAATTCTATTTAAATGAATTCAGTTATGTTGTTAGCTCCTCCTGCAAGTGTGAGTGTGCCTGACCCTAAAAAGGTGTAGGTGTTTATTGCTCCTTCGATTGAGCCACCCCTTTTGATGTCCCTCCTAGATGTCCCACCATTTTCTAAACCTGTTGACATGTCGAATACCTCAGTGGTATCTGTCATGGTTTTATCCTCCTCCCCTGTGCCTCTTGCCTCTTTTGTGGGGAGTTCACATCCCTTGATGAAGCAAAAAGTGGAGGTTGTCCCTTCTAGCAACAGAGGGTGTAAGAGGATCCCACCTTCTCCAAAGGGTGGTCCTACGCTAGCTTGTTCTGTACTAGTGGCAGAGCAAGTTTCGACTTCCCTTGAGTTTGTCATTGTTCTCGAGTCACTCGATAAGCCAAGCAATGAATATTAGGCTTCATCCTCTCTATCCATTGAAGTACAACATGGAACCTTGTAAAGTGCATGTTTAACTCTCTGGATGAAGTTTTGACCTTTTCATCAATCTTTGTGAAATCGCTGACCATAGCTCCACAAGAGTCGAGCGGAGAAGACCTTGTGGGGCCTTCTTCCTTAGTCCTTGTTGTGGGAGGGTCAGAAGCACCTCCCCTTAATATTATGCCATTACAAACTCATCCTCCTTCCCCTTATAACAATATAGATTGGGAAGTGGATGACCTCTTGGTCGATGAGTGTTAGGGGAAGGCCTCTTCTTTATCTTTAGATTAGGTGCATGTTTGTTGTGATGTGTTCCCCCAAACTTGTGTTATGTGTGTTGGAAAAACAAGGAAAAACAACTAATTCACCCCCCCTCTTAGTTTCCCATCCTTGTTTTTCCAATAATTGGTATTAGAGCAGGTTCCTCTGAAGAAGTCTAAAAGTTTCAGGTGATCCGAGATGGCAACATTCAAGAAGAATAGTCCAAGATTTGATGGAACTAACTACTCACTATGGAAAGTTAGGATGCAATGTCACCTAAGGTGTATTGGTGAAGCCTACTGGAAGATTACAAAAGATACATATGTTATTCCTTAGAATGGTCCCTCCACTGCTGATGAGATCAAAGATGCTGAAAACAATATTAGGGCTATTGAAACCTTGGTGAGTGCTCTGACAGATTCAAAGATGGCTAATGTGGTAGGACTGCAGACAGCTCATGAGATTTGGATGAAGCTAGAAAATTTGTATGAAGGAGATGCATAGGTGAAGATGGCTAAGCTACAGAGTTTAAAAGGCAAGTATGAGAATTTGAAGATGGGTGAAGATGAAAATATCACTTCTTTTATGCAAAGAGTAAATGAAATAGTGATGGCTATTACATGTGCCGATGGTTCTATGGATGAGGATTAAATTGTGGCTAATACACTTAGATCCTTTCCTCCATTCTACAAAGTGAAGGCTCATGCTATTGAAGAGCTCATATCGGTAACAAAGATGTCAAGAGACATGCTGGTTGGTAAGCTTGCTACTTTTGAATTAAGTGAATTTGGTGAATCTGTTTTGAAAACTAAATCAACATTCAAGGCTACTATATTTGGAAGTAACAAGCAAAGATATGGTCTGGGAGAATGTTCCAAAAAGATATCCAAGTATGATGAAGAACTGAAACAACTTGAAGATAAAGAAAGATAGGTAGAAGAATTGGAAGCACTAATTGTAAAGAAAGAAGGCAGAGGAAAAGATAAGTATGAAGGAGTGTTACCTATTAAATGTTTTTCATGCAGTAAAATAGGTCATTTTGCATCAAGATGTCCTAAAAGAGTTCCTAGAACTAAGCCTAACAAGTCTAGATTCCAAAAGAAATGTTGCTTTGCTAAAGAAGGAGTGACTGATGATGAATCTAATAAAGATAATGGAAATGAAGATGAATGGGTTTTCATTGCTACCATTGAAAATAGTCCTGTGGCTACTGAATCTACTAAGATGAGAAAGCTCTTGTAGCCCGAGTTGAAGAAAAGGATGAGTAGGTTATTGACAGTGGATGCTCACATCATATGACTAGTGATAAAAACAAATTTGTAAGTCTAGAGAAGTATGATGGTGGTATTGTAAGATTTGGAGATAACAATGCTGGTGTGATTCATGGCAGAGGTTCTATTTGTCTTGGTGATAAGGATAACACTGATGATGTTCTTTATGTTGAAGGCTTGAAGCACAATCTTTTGAGTGTTGGAAAGATGGTGGGAAAAGGCTATGATCTACAATTCAAAGATGGAAGATGCAAGATATGTGGAAGTTTTGGCAATATGATTGCTACTGGTAAACAGACAAAAGGTAATATTTTTCACCTGAATATTCCTAGTGGGAGTTGTCTAATTGCTCAAATAGATGAAAGCTGGTTGTGGCATAGGAGGCTGCGTCATGTAAATTTTGATAACATTGTCAAGGTAAGTTCCACTCAAGAAGTAAGAGATCTACCTAAGTTAGTGAAGCTCGCTAACACAATTTGTAAGGAATGTTAGATGGGTAAACAGACTAGAGTCTCCTTCCGGAGAAAACAGTTTCATTCAAATGACTTGTTGGAGCTACTACATACTGACCTCTGTGGTCCCTCCAGAGTTAGAAGGATTCATGGAGAAAGGTACTTTATGTTGATTATTGATGATTGATTTCTTGGTGAACGATATGGGTTTCCAAGAGAAAATGTGAAGCATTGGAAAAGTTCAAAATTTTCAAGGCTATGGAAAAATGGAGAAATTTGAAAATCAAGTATTTGACCAATGTAGGGTGAGTTCACTCCAAAAGGAGTCTAACTCTTTTGTGAAGAAATATGGAATGAGAAGACAATTATCTCCCAAACTCCTCAACGTAATGGAGTTGCGTAAAGAAAGAATAGAACAATTTTGATGCTATTAGAACAATGATGATAGAAGGAAATGCGCCCCGATCTATTGGAGGAAGTTGTAAGACCGCTATGTATACTTTAAACCTGATAAAATGCTTAAACAAGCAATTCGTAAGACCCCTTTTGAGCTATGGCTTCTGGTTAAGCAAACCTATCATAGCTTATTTCAAGATCTTTGGTACAAATGTTATATCAAGAGAGATAATGATATAGGTAAAGCTCTCGATGTAAGAAGCGATGTAGCTTGTAACATTTATAGGTTACTCTACTAAGAGCAAGGCCTATCGATGCTATAACAAAAGACTGAGAAAGATGGTTGAGAGTGCAAATGTCAGATTTGATGAGGATTATGTCAAATCATCCAGATATTGTGGATATGATTTAGATGAGGACAACACAAACAAAGGGAAGAATGTTCAGACACAAAATCAACTTCAAATTGTGCCATATGTTCCAGTTGTTCTAGTAAAGCAACCTCAATTCGTTCTGGTAAATCAAGGTAGTTAGGAAGCAGAGACAAGTGCAAGTGCAGAAGGAAGATCAGAAGAATCAAAAGTTCAAGAAAATTCTAAAACTCCAAGGATGTAAAGCTAAACCATTCTGAAAGCCAAATTATATAGGAGATAAGAATAAAGGAGGTAAATCCAGAGGAAATATTAAAGTATGAAAGCACTCTCCCATTTAATTTCCAAGATTGGAACCAAAATGTCACTAAAGCCCGCTACGAACACCGGATGGAAGCTAAGGGCTAAGAGCCGACACAAATTGAAAATAATGACTTGTGGATACCGGGTTCCCGCACTCCAAAGATGAAAAATGTGATTGGTACTAAACGGGTGTTTGAACAAGTGAAATGATCCTAATAAAGCAAGACCGGTATGTAAAGGGTATTCCTGCATGGAAGTGCTGATTTTGAAGAAACTTTCCCCTTGTTGCTAGAATTGAAGTCAAGAACATTTCTTGGTTGGCGCCATGCAAGCACTATAAATTTGCATCGATGGATGTGAAGTTAGCATTCAATGGAGAACTAGAAGAAGAAGCATACATTGAACAACCAAATGGATTTCAGCTAACCCATAAGGAAGATATGGGTTTGTTGCCTAAAGAAAGATCTATATGGACTTAAGCAAGCCCCTAGAGCCCCGAGCATGGATTGACAAATACTTATTGTGCTTGGATTCACTAAAGGTACTATTGATAGCAACTTATATTTCAAATTGGATCATGATAAAGAGCTAATTATAGAAGTCTTTGTTGATGACATCATTTTTGGAGGAGATGACAATCTATGTATGAAGTTTGCTGATGAGATGAAAGATGAATTTGAGATGAGTATGATTGGAGAGATTAAATTCTTTCTAGGATTGCAAGTGACCCAGTTAGACAAGGGGATATTCATATCTTAGTCCAAATATGTGAGAGAGCTACTGAAGAAATTTGGGATGGAAGAATCAAAGCCTGTTGGTACTCCCATGGTGATCGGATGTAAGCTAACACAGAATGATGATTCTCCTAAGGTGAATCAAACTAGATACAGGTCAATGATAAGTGGATTGCTTTATTTAACCTAGACTAGACTAGATATTATGAATGTTGTATGCATGGTTACCAGATTTCAGGCTGATCCAAAAGAATCACGTGTGACTGCTGTTAAGAGAATCTTCAGATATCTGAAAGGAACAGTTGACTTTGGACTTTGGTATCCAAAGGATGATGATCTCACTTTGAGTGCATATACTAATGCAGATTGGGCTGGAGATGTGGATGACAGGAAAAGTACTAGTGGTGGTGCTTTCTTCCTAGGGAAGAAGCTGGTGTCCTGGTTGAGCAAAAAGAAAAATTCCATTTCTCTATCTACTGCTGAAGTAGAATATATTGCTGCTGCAAACAATTGTACTTAAGTGATATGGATGAAACAAATGTTGAAAGATATTAGGGTGGTATATGAAGAGCCTATTTCCATATACTGTGATAATTCAATTGCAATAAATATTTCAAAGAATCTGGTATTGTACTCTAAGACTAAACATATATCAATCAAGTTTCACTTCTTGAGGGAGAAAGTGAATGCGAAAGAAGTCAGATTGGAGTATGTTCCTACCAAAGAACAGATTGTAGACATCTTTACTAAACCATTTTCAAAGGATACTTTTGAGTATCTCAGAGGAATGCTAGGGGTAATTACCCCTCCTAATAAGAACTAAGGGGTGCATTTATTTGCATCAATCCGTGAGCTACATTGCTATATTCTGATATGGATTGATGTTTTTGTGGTTGCTACTTAGGGGGAGTAGTCAGATGTGCAGATATGTGGTTCAGAGCGTGTATATGGAAAGGTCATGGTTACCTTTTCCATTGATGTCAAAGGGGGAGAAGTGCAATGTGAAAAATATTTTTAAGGGTCGAAGAGAAACTAAGGAGAAGAGTCAGAACCAAAGGGAAAGCAAGTGTGTTAGGTTGATGGTATTTTTCACATCATGTGTTGCCATCAATTCCAAAGGGGAGATTGTTGGATGCTATGGATGATTGTTGATATGTGGTTGTCATTGATGTCAAACACTATTAGCATTTCATTGCATTAGGAGGTCAGTTATGTCAAGGATATTGAAAATTGTAAAAGAAAAGTATTCAAAGTTCCTGAACCGTAAGGTGTCATGAAGGCCTTTGTTCTTTATGTTGAAGTTCAGCTTGGCATGGATTAAAGGGTTTTTTGAGCGTATCTATATCATCTACCGTAAGTTTCAAAGGTCCAGATATAGATCGGACCATGTCGTGGTCCCACAATGTTTCGTGGTCTCTCATCGTTCCCGAGTGAAGTTTGTGCATTCTCGGAAATCTTAGTTGCCGCTGATGCTTCTTATTGTTTCTTGGTGCCTTGGATGTTTCTAGATTGTGTCTTATCTTGTGGTACGGCCCACATTGATCGGTGTGTTCGTGGTTGGAAGATATTTTCTTGTGTATGTTCGCTTTTCGTCTTACCGATACGTTAATGGTAGCATGTTGTGGACCTTCGAGGTGAAATTAATTGAAGCATTTTTGAAAGGGAGTCGTTGACCTGGTCCCTACTATAGTTGTAGCTGATCTTGATCTACATTTAAAAAATTATTTTAGAATTTGGGGTTTACATTGAAAATATGTTTTATTTTCCTACCGACTAAAATGAAATCTCATGTAGCGCATATATAAGAGCCGCATTGTTTCCACCGTATAGTGTGTGTGGAAAAGGTGCTTCATGTGTTGGGTGTGCTCCTATGTGTGTATGTGTGAATATCATCCGATTGCAGAGCAGAGTGTGAAGAAGATCAAATGAAGTGTGAAGTAGTTTTTCAAGGAGTTTTCTTTGTTTAATTGGAACTATAATTAGGCTTGTGCATAAGCCATTTTCTCTGTTCATACCCCTTTGGATTTTAATCCTATTCTATATTATTAAGCAAAGGAGCTCCCTCCTCAGAATTGAGCAAGCAGCCTTAGGGTGTTGTTCCCGAATGCATGTGCATTCCCTATTGGATTTCATTATACTTTTAATAGGGTGAGAATCCCGTGACAACATCCACCCAACAGGCTTCCAAGCATAAAAATCTGGCATTCTCTCTGCCTCTAATGTGTTAATTGTTTATGGTTAATTGCTTATTCATCGATCCTAGGATTAAGTTAAGTTTGAAAAGTTTATTATTCTCGGTGGACAACTGATTCACTCTTAGTTGTCTCCGCCCTTGTTTTTCCAAACAATGTGTTCCCTTGATGACCCTTGCTAAATTTTATTGGTGCTTCAATACCCTATGATGCAAGGTCGTGAACCTTCTTCTATTTGTAATTATCATTCTTCCTTTGTTATGTGTATTGATTTTTGACAAATTGGGGATGATGCAATGTGTTGGGGGCATTTAGGCTTCCCTTCCATGTTGACCCAATTTTTTAATTTTTACTTTGTCTTCTTGTGCATTCTTCACATGGTCTGATATAGTAGGGGGTTGATGACAATTATTTATATACTATTATTATACTTATCTATATTTATGAGAGGCTCTGACCCTAAAATATCAGATCACCCCTATGTCCCTTTTTTGTGACTTCTCTTTTGCTCTTTTATCTTTCTCTCTTCTTTGCTTGATTTGTCCCTCGCATGTGTGACAATGTTCCTTTCACAATGGTTTGATTTTTAGAAAATGCATTCGTTGTCAATGAATATTTTTTTGAAAAATCTTGCAAACCTTTTTTCAAAAATCACATTCTCGACTTGGACCCCTAGCGGAACGCATTTCCTTCATCATGGATTTGCAAAAAAAGAACTTGATAACTCTCCTTCAAAGTGCGAGCAAATTTTCCTATGGGAGAAGCCTCAACCTTCCCCTTGCGAGGGGGAATTTTCTTCCTTTCAAATTCCTTGATGAAGTGAAAATATTTTGAAAGGATTCCTTGATGATGAACTCAATTTGAGAAAATGTCTTTAGCACTTTCTGCAAACAAGCAGCATCCCTTTGAGTGACCCTCTTCTGAAGGGTTCCCCGAGGGACCCTTTGAAAGCTCCATCACGCAAGACCGCCATGGACTATCCTTGTTTTCCTACGCAAGTGCATTTTTGTTTTCTCTCCATACGTTCTATCTACAGATTAACATGTTGCTTTGCAAGTGCGCCTGTGAAGCCATTTTCCATTCTGACTCTACGGATTCCCCTTACTTTGGGCTTCCTTCATGAGAGATAATTTGGGGGTTTCCTTCTTACAGGTCTGTGGGCCTATAAGGTGCTTACTTCATTGGGCTTCCTTCATGAGAGAGAACTTGGGGGTTGCCTTCTTACAGGTCTACGGGCTGGTGAGACAATTTCATCCTACATGATTTGTCCATTGTTGGTCCGAGGGCCTTTGGTGTACTTTGTGCAACTTCATAGTTCTCCGGGGCTATGGAGTCCTTTGCCTACCCCGCGCTTTTGAGTTTTCCAGATCATGGTCTACCTCCTTGACAGTTCAGGTATACATTTCTAACCCTACTAACTCTTTGATCTACTTTACTGAACACTCATCGATATTCATGCTCACTAAAGTGAGGGAAAAATGTATAGGAGCAAAATTTCACCCCTTGTGTAAGTTCCCTTCACATACCCTCACCTTAGAAAATCAAATCCAAAGGAAAAACTCCACATCACCCACTTGTGTTCCATCCACTTAGTAATTTTCCTGTGTGTTAGTGAGGGAATATTTGTCAAGGACGAACGTGCAATGCAGAGACGTCTGAGCGGTGCACTGTCATCCCTGACGGATTCCTACATCTGAAGTTGGCAGAGGTGTTACACACCCTATTGGGGTGAAATTATAATGTCCCTCTTCGAACAAATGACTTGAAAATTCCTTATTCCTTCTCATTCCACTTCAAAAACATTCATTCTCACTTCATTTCGGGCTCTAGACATTCACATTCGATCTCTTAAGAAAATTCTCATTCTCAAGCAACCTTCTAGCATTTCATTGTGAGCGTTGCAACAACATTGACACTCCCAACTCCACATTGAAAGTGTGAGGAAGCCATAGAAGTTGTGGTCTTGGAGTCTTGCGAGACCTCCCTTCATCACTGTTGCGGCTATGGTGACTTTTCCAAGTCCATACCTTGCATTCTCCTCCATTGGCTAGTGAGATTTTGGGTGGAGGTGGTAACGCTTCACTCCTCTCCTTTTTGATTTGATAGAGTAGCATAATATTGTTTTGTAGTGTTCATTGTAATCTTTCTTTCTAATTTCCTTATCACATATTCTACTTAGTTGGTTTTTGGTTGTCCGTGGAGGTGGAAACACCAAAATGGGGGTCTGCCTGAGGCAGGCCCCTATACAACCCCACCAATTTTCCCTCTTGCTTGTGTGTAGGTGAACGTGTATGTGGAGCAAGCTGGCGAACTGATGCTTTTGTGAGATCATCTTCATCGCCCTAGCCTTTATTTACTTGCTTTATCATCCTCGTCTCTATTTCTCGTACTTCATTGTTCTGTTTACCTTGTTAAAAATAACTAGCTAGGCTGTTAGTAAGTTTTAGGTAGTTTGTACTATATCTGGTGTTTTTTGGCTGTATAGACGCCAACGTTCCAGAGAGACACCAGCACATCGCGCTGTCATCCTAGAACCGTGCTGCTGTCCTCGAACAGAGGGTTATCTGAGGTGTAGTATTGACTCCAAAAACTAGCTCGCCTAGCCCAAACCAGAATTTTGAGTTTGTAGAGTGATAGAAGTACTATGTAGTGCTCTTCATTCTCAATCCTCACCCCAAGACACCCTTTAGAGTGAGGTAAGTTAGGGAAGCCCTCTGCTCTCGACTCTCCGTGACTTGGAGCCTTGACATGGTTGGTCCCCCTCTTTTACAATTATATATGATAAATCTTTGGCCGAAGTAAGTGTAGTTGCTACTGTGTACAATTTGTTGGTTCACTATGAGCCAAGAATTGCATAACTAGTAGGGAGTGTCATGCATGTTAGGCGGGCTCCAATGTATGGCAACACTAGTTATGTAGGACACAACACCATGCTCAGGTAGACATTATTTATATTAGAGGGTTTCCATACCAAACTCTTCGTTGAAGGGTAGGGCCATCTTACTAGTTAAGAAGATGTGTAGGGGACCACATTAAGTCTATGGTTGGTGGAAAATCACTTGGGTGATGCTCCCCCTCATGTAGTTGGCAACCGAGAATTGTGGGAAACAAAAGAAGATGAAGATATGTGTTTTGGGTGTGGACAACTTGACTAATGTACTCTTGTACCATTATGCTCTTGAAAGCTATGTAAGCTCTTGTAAGCTATGATTTGTAATTATGATCTTGAATCTATTTAGAAAATGTATATGAAAGATGAATTCATTACTTGGGATTATGTAATGTTACTTTATTCATGCAATATAATTTGGAATGGGTTTATTTCAAATGATCAATGTGTTAGTGAAAAAGTAAATTTTTATTTCCATGTATTGGTGAACTTGATATTTTCACATTATGAGTTAAAACTTAGTTGAAATCAATAGGGTAAAATATGGGGCATGTTACACTTGATCTCTACTAGGTATGTTCCAAAACTAGAAATTCTTTTTGTGACCAATGTGGCTATTACATTGCTAATTCTTGGAGGAGCACTTCAAAGGGAAATTCTTAGAAGATATTCAAATATATGAATATTATATCAAACATAATTTCATTAGAATACCTACTTAAGAAATTAAATCATGTATGTTTCAATTTATTTCCTAGGGAAGATGAAATCATATGGTCACTAGCCCCTATTGTACCTATTCAATAAAACCTAGTTTTAATTTGATCATAGATTCACCAGACCCTGATTTTATGTCGTCTTCTATTTGGAACCTTAACCTTATTCCTAATATCAAATTATTATAGTGGCTCACTTTCCAAGGTAAAATACTTACAAATGAGAATTAAAATTTGAGAAGATTTTCTCTATTTATCAAGTGTATCTTATGTAAAAAGGATGAAGAATTTGTTAATCACAAGGATAAAGAATCTATTAATCACTTGTTCATTCAATTCTCATTTGTCTTAAGCCTTGGAAAAGCTATTCTTGAAAGGTTTAAAATTTATTAGTTTGACCCCATGATTTTTTTTTTGTCTTTGGTTAGTAGTTGGGACCCCCCATTTAGAAATCCTACTACCAAAGGGGTATAGAAGCAATATCTCCTTCATTCATATAGGTGTATTTGGAAGGAAATAAACAATAGGAGATCTTGAGATAAAAGATGATCTTGTGTAATGTCCCTAACATATAATTTTAATAAATACTATTTTGCATATGAAATTAAAAGAACAAAAAAATAGGCACAACAAATATTAATTTAAAATATGAAGATAAATCCAAAATGTATGTATAATATATTGACTACAATTATGAAATGATCCAAAATTATTTATAAATGTTAGGAGTTGAGCTAGAAGTTATTCCAAAAAGGTTGACCTATCAAGATGCTACAATCTCAGATTAAGGATCCATAGGAGGCTATTAAACCATATCATGAATCATGTGGTCAGTGCTGACTGAGGGTTGGCAGCGTCAAGCTTCTAACAACCCCCCCTAGCATGACCACAAGATTCAAACCCACAACCCCTGTTCTAATACCACTTGTTGGGAGTTGAGCTAGTTGTTATTCCCAAAAGGCTGACCTATCAGGAATCCGCTACCATCCCAGATTAAGGATCCACGGGAGGCTATTAAACCATGTCACGAATCACGTGGTCACTGCTGACTAAGGGGTGGAAGCATCGAGCTTTCAACAATAATTTCTTCCACATATTAAATAGTAGTAGTACCACTTTCTAACATAATCTTTAAAGCTTAGATGTAATCCCTGAATGAGAATTCCCTTAGAAACCAAAGGGGTTTCATCCTCTGATCCTAGTGAACACTAGATTTTAATCTAATGAACACAACTCCTATGGGGTTTCATCCATAAAAGGAAATAGAACATAAGTGTCCCAAATTTACAAGAAAATGATATAAGAATTTGTTCCTTTACATGAATTTGTTTCCCTAAATTTATATGCTAACATTCCTATTGAGGAATAGGTAAGCCTTGAGCCTAATTGGTGCCAAAGCCCAAAATTTGAATCCCAACATGCTACATTAGTTGGATTCAAGGCCAATGTAGATTCCTTTGGAATAAGTGTACCTTCTGCAAACCCATCCACACGCTTTCCCTACTTGTTCCAACTTCCTAAAACTTTGTCGTTACTTCTGCATGATCCCACAATGCCTTATCCTTCAAGTATATAGGGGTGGATGCCAGTTGAGTAGCACAATCAACTTCTATTAGTGATATCTTTCCACTACCCAATTATCCCTTCTTGAGTTTTGGATATGATGTGCAAGTGCCATCATAGGTGCTATGTTTTGAATTGCACACTTGAACATGCTCCTATAGAGGAATATGGAGGGACTCCTAAAATTGACATTGTCCTAGCATAGTGATCCTCAACTGATGATATTTTGATGGCAATATCTTTCTGGTAGATGATCCTTCTTCCATGAGATCTAGGTATGTTATGGAGCCTCCATTATAGATGCTACATCCCAAACCACAGATTGATATGAGCTCCTACAGAGGAATGCGATAGAATCCTCAGATTCTACTCTGTAACTATTTTTCTGAATAAAGGGACATGGCAAATCCTCCCTTCCCAAAATTTCTTTTCCTCAAATAATGCAAATTTGGATGCTCTAGAATTTAAGGTCCTTCCTAAGTAGCATCTTCAATTGGAAAGTCCTTCCAATAGACAAGATACTTAGTTATATTCATGTTCCTTAGATTTTTTACCAAGTATCAATCACAACTTCTAGAATAAGGATGAGTTTCCCTTCATCATCAAGGGGTGGTAACTTAGTAGTAGGAGATATATTCAATCCAAAAACCTTCTTTATACATGAAACATGTAAAACATTATGGATTTTGTTGTCTGTTGGAAGTTTCACCTCATAATAAACTTCTCCAACTTTCTAGATTATCTTGTATGGTCCATAGAAATTAGGCTTGAACTTCTCTGCTCCTCTTTTCTTGATGGAAGTCTCTCTATATGGATGATGTTGGAATCAAGGAACACTAAGAGGGGGGTGAATCAGTGTTTTGCAAAATTTAACTTTATTAACTTGATCCTGAAACTACTTATAACATTGAACCAAAAGAAAGATGCAAGAACACAAGGAAATCAACCACAACATCATAACATAAGGATTTTTACGTGGAAACCCTATTAAGGGAAAAACCATGGTGGAGGTTAATCCACAAGATTATACTCTGTTAAAAGTATTACAAATGGGGAATGCACATGCATTCAGGCACACTGCTTAGAGCTCACTGCTCAAATACAAAAGGCTTTCCCAAAAGAAGACTCACTATCTTACAGTCACATTCAGAAGACAACTAGAGTGGATGAACTATGAGATAGAATCTGCTAATGCCTGATTATAGTTACAGTTAAGCACATTGACTGCATTCTTCACATTCTGTCTGATTCTGCTCTTGAAACTCTGTATTCTTTAATCTGAATCACCAATCTTTGTTCTGTTCAAGTGAAACTACGCACAATCGATCTATAATCCTTCTAACTCTCACATCATATTCAAAATGATATGAATAATTGAATATATATATCCGCAACTAGAGATTAGAACAACTGCATGTCGACTTTAACAAAATATAAAACGTGTACAAACTATCGACCCAATCCATAAACAATTATCAATGTGAACCAAAAAATGTTGGCCAAAACATAGTAAGGACCCAAAACAACATGTCTCAAACATGAAACACCTTAAACAATTATGCCTCGAAGATCTGCAACACGCTATACTCATCCAGTTGGCCTTTCTACATTGTTATACTGAAAATCAATAAACTGGATCTTCTAACTTGCACACCAATCAATGTGAAGCCCTATGATTCAAAGATAAGATAGTTCATACATCAAAAGAACTTCCCTGAGATCCAAAACACAAAATGATAACAAGAAATTACATATGAGTCAATGTACACAACTCTGTCGGATGCCCTATTTTAGCTTTGACAGTTAACACATATCTTCAATCTAACTTTTGGTATAAGCAATTACTGAGGTGCAGATGGGATTAATGACTAGGGTTGCCATCAATGACAACACCAGATGAATTTTGTAGTGTCTCTTTCCAACAATCTCCCCCTTTGGCATTGATGGCAACACTTAGTGAAAAATGATTAATTGTCAGAATCAGTACCAACATGAATACACTGTAATCCTCAAAAATTCAAAAAAATAATAATCACAACTCCCCCTAAGATGAATATGACATTTTTCACTATCCCACACTCCCCCTTTGACATTAATGGCAAAGACAAGAATCCGCATACCAAAAATCATACAAAATTTCTATGAACAAACTGTATATGTACAAACATGCTTTTCTAACTTACATGGACTTGAATATGTTTGCAAAATTATTCTTCAATAGGCTTAAACTAGTGTCCCAACCCTTTTTGAGACTCTCCAAAATAGTCATGTGACCACAAAATAGGTAGGTTTGCATCTCTGCTGACTCAAGATTTTCTAGATCACTGACATCCATAACATCCTTTGCTTTCTTCAATGCACTAAGCATTGTCTCCATTTTACGACCAATTAGTCCTTTGAGCTCACATACCCTTTCAACAATTTTGTCTTTTTCATGCTTCAAACTTTTAATTTTGTCAAGCAGGGATATGACTTGACCTTCTTTCTTACCCACAAAAATGGTTAGAGGATCAAAGGTTTCAGAAATATCTGCTAATTGTTTCTCATATTCGTTAATTTTCTTCTCAGTGACCTCAGTGAATTTTGACAAGGATAAGCATGAATTGTAGATATTTCCACCCTCAAATAATGCACCTTGAATGTTCTTTTCACAGGTAGCTAATAAGAATTTATCATTAGCAATCATACACTTCAATCTACTGAACCTGTTTGCATCAAATTCTTTTTGGACCTTATCCTCAGCTAACTTTTCAAGATACTCAAAGTGAGTACTTATAGAGTTGATGAGTTTCTTTAGTTGACCGTAGGGAGAATCAGATGAGTCCTTGACATGTGTGGGCATGATCTTCTCCAAGATACCAAATGCAAGACTTAACAGCTCACAGTCCTCAATGTGAGATTTCAATATCTCCTCCCTTGCCTTGTCCTGAGAAAATGATGCTACCTTCAACTTTTGAATAGGAGATAGAGTGACCAAGTTGATAGGACCTTCAACCAGTTCAGGGTCAAACACCTCCTATTGTTCTTCTAAAAAATTCTTTACTGCCTTTGCAGTGTCTCTTGCTTCCATAATAACCTCCTTTGCCTTATCCTTCTTTTCTTCAATCATAGATTCTTGTTTGGCTTTGGGAATCTCTATTTCTTCAATTGACATATCTTTAGGAGCTTCAGTCTCCATGGGAATTTTAGTATCTTGCATATCTAGAGGATTCTGAGTGTCCTCAATTATGTCTTCTTGCTTGTCCTTAGATAATTTTGATGCCTTTGTGCCCTTATGCTTGATTTCTCTTACTTTTTCATCTGATTCAATTTCTTCATCATCTTCAACATAAACATACTCTTGTGCTTTTATCCTTCTTCCTCTTTCCTTCTCTTTTGGATGTCTTGAATTGAGCTTTTATTGGGATTGATTTCTTTGTAGGACTGGATGAGGGTGTAAAGCTCCTTGTAGATCTAGATCTGGTAGAGGATGCTGCCAGACTAGCTGACTCAGTTCTAGCAGGCTCCCTTTCTTCAACTTGTTTTCTTTTCTTCCTAGCTTCCCTCATTGCTTCAACTGATATGCCGATGCTTTCTGCAAAAGCTTCAACTTCTTTTCTCACCTTCTGGACTATCATAGGCTTCTTCAGTTGTGCATGCACTTGCATATTCTTCTCTTTAAAGGCACCAAACCTTTCTTCTGTCGGATCCTGAGGTTTAATCAACAAGTGTTGGGCATACAACTCCAAAATGTGCTCTTCAACCTCATGTCCCATAGGCATTATCCAAACTATTCTAGGTTCTGCTGCTTCCATCAAACACTGATCAATGTCAACCATGAAGCAAATAGTGTTCTTATATTTTTCCACAATAGATTTAGGAATCCTTTCCCTAGCTTGCATTTCACTTTGGAGGCTTTTGAAGTAACCCCAAATAGCATTTTTCCTTGCTTTACTATCACCAATTCTGTATAAGATGTCTCTAATTTGAATAGCTACCGGTCTGTCACTTTCCCATTGCACTTTACCAGCTCCCAGAACTTCATTCATGAAGTAGAAGAATAGATATAACAATAGATTTCCATACTTGAAAAATTTCTTCTTGTCCTTGATTTTACCAAGATTTTCAATTAGCTGGCTCCAGGGTAACTCACATAAGTCATACTTTGCATTTTCCTTGATCATTTGATAAGCTACACAAATTGCAATATTGGATACAGAGTTATCCTGGCTAGAGTGATATATTTTATATCCAATAACTATAGAAGAAAATTTTACATCCAATTCAATGATGTCATTAATTGTCATGGCTCTTCTGTTGAAAGTGGAACCGGTTGCCTCAGTGACTATTTGGTTCTTCAAAAATTTCAATGTGGGTAACCCACCGGAAGAATTTAGACCAGTAACAATGCTTATATCTTCTCTTGTGATCTTGAAGGGTTGATTTAACCACATGAACTTGGCATGCACTCGACTTAGTATGTACTAGACCCATTCATTTTCGTCGAACATGGGAAACTTCACAATTTGTGTGAACTTCTCCTCCAAAGTCTTAAATTCAAGCCTTACACAAAGATCTTCTCCCACAATGTGATTTGTGTAAAAATTTAACAACTGGGAGCTTCCTAATTCCTCAACACTCACATGAATATATGCCCTAATATCTTCAATATGCAAAACACCATACAGGATGAAAGAAAATGCACCTAATGGTTCTGTCTCAATGGATTTGAACGGGTGCCATTTGAATTTTGGGCGGGGTCTAT